>CM064897.1:26947597-26974547 GCA_030347415.2 Decapterus maruadsi
CAGACCGGGCGGAGCCACAACAGATGATTGTCTCTGGGTCCAGAGTCCAGAGTCCAGAGTCCAGAGTCCGGTCCAGAGTCGACTGGTTCCTTCACCTCAGACCGTCCTGACGACCCAACAGTTCAGGAATCTCTGTCTCTGGGTCCAGAGTCCAGAGTCCAGTCCAGAGTCCAGTCCAGAGTCCAGAGTCCAGTCCAGAGTCCAGAGTCCAGACTCCGCCTCCTCTCACCCCCCAGCAGTGGAGGTGTTGGTGATGAGGTCGTGTGATGATGTCATCAGGAGGCGGAGCTCCTCTGCCGGCCCCTCCCACCTGCACAGCGTGGCATCAAACCTGCGATCAGGCAGATCATCAGCTGGTCTGTTTACCTCCTGGCCCCGCCCCCTTCGCTGGCCCCGCCCCCCTCGACCTCCGACCTGGGAACAGAGGTGAAGAAGATGATGAAGATGAAGATGAAGATGATGACGTCGGCGTGAAGCTCTGCTGGGCGATGACGTCACTCACCTGCTGCAGAACTTCCTGCAGGTGTCGTCGTCGTTGTCACGGAGACACCGGCAGCGCGCTCCGACGCCGCCGGTCGCCATGGAGTCCACGGCCGCGCGCTTGGGCCTGGGAGCGTCGCCGAGGCCGTAGGAGACCACGCGCCTGCGGGAACAGAGACGGACACGGACACGGAGACGGAGACGCGTTAAGAAGTGAACAGCCGTCGATCACCGACGTTCAGTAAAGTTGGACAAATATTCACTGATCAATAACTCTGAGACGAAACGTTGTTCAAACACAAATGACGTCTCTTTCACATCATAACAGCACAGACTAGTCTACTACCTACAAGAATCAAACCGAGCTGGACGGAAAACATTGATCTCTATGTGCAGCCGGGCGCGTGCGCAGGGACCGTCTGCAAATGACAAGACAAGAGACAAGACCATGGCTCCACTGTTACAGACTCCAACATCACCACACACACCGAGGGACTCCTCGTGCTCAGACTACAACAGCTGTTTAGGAAAAATGTGCATTTTTATAATTTTGGTGATTAAAAAAAAATTAATCATTAAAAACTTGTACAAAAACATTCCGCCAACTTCTGCTTGAAGGTATCGATATTAAAACTGGCCAAACGCACCATGTCTCACAGAGCCTCACAGAGCCCCCAGGAGCCACATCTACAGTAGCAGCCACTAGGAAAACATCCACAGAAAATCCACTGGTCCGATGGCCCGGCGCCCTAATAACAGGCTAGTGGAGCTATTGATCTATTGATCAATATTGGAGGTTTTTAATGATTCATTCCAATAAAAAATCACCAAAATTATAAAAATGCACATTTTTCCGAAACAGCTGTAGTAGTCTGACCAGGAGGAGTCCCTTAGTGTGTGTGGTGATGTTGGAGTCTCTGGAACAGCGGAGCTATCGTCTTGCTCTTGTCTTGTCATTTGCAGACGGTCCCTGCGCACGCGCCCGGCTCTCGGCTGCGCATAGAGATCAATGTTTTCCGTCCAGCTCGGTTTGATTCTCGTAGGTCGTAGTCTGTGTTTAGTTATTATGATGTGAAAGAGACATCGTTTCGTCTCAGAGTTATTGATCAGTGAATATCTGTCCAACTTTTCAACTGATCACCGATCAATGACTGATCAATAACTGATCAATAACTGATCAATAACTGATCAATACAGGAACTTGTTTCTAAGAAAGAAGAAAAAGAAAAACTGGACTAGAAGTGACTGTGCCCCCCCCCCCCCCCTGTAAAGGCTGCAGCACTTCTGTCTAGTTCTGTTTCAGATAATAATATAATAATAATAAATAACAATAATAACACATGGATACAGTGTCTAGGAGTCCTAGTGGGTCAGTCTGAGTCCGGGTCTGGGTCTGGGTCTGGGTCCGGGTCTGGGTCCGGGTCTGGGTCTGGGTCTGGGTCCGGGTCTGGGTCTGGGTCTGGGTCCGGGTCTGGGTCCGGGTCTGGGTCCGGGTCTGGGTCTGGGTCCTGGTCCGGGTCTGGGTCCGGGTCTGGGTCTGGGTCTGGGTCTGGGTCCGGGTCCGGGTCCAGGTCTGAGTCCGGGTCCGGGTCCGGGTCCGGGTCCGGGTCTGGGTCTGGGTCCGGGTCTGGGTCTCTGAGCTGTCTGGCTCCGGTGGACGCGGTGACGTCACTCACTCAGGTGTGTGGACCCAGATGATGTCCAGGTGACAGAAGTAAACACACTCCTTGTCCAGGAACGAGGCGCACGAGCAGCGCTTGGAGCGGAGGAGGCGGCGCGAGGACGCGGCGGGGGGAGGACCGGGGGGGGGACCGGAGGAACTGTCGGTAGCACCGGGGGCACCGGGGGGGCTGGGGGGAGAACCAGGAGGAGAACCAGGAGGAGGACCGGGAGGAGGACCAGGAGGAGAACCGGAGAGACCGGGAGTAGCACCGGGGGGGCTGGAGGTCGCACCGGGGGGGCTGGAGGTCGCACCGGGGGGGCTGGAGGTCGCACCGGGGGGGGCGGACATGACTGTGGAGAGAGATCAGATTAAAACAGGTAAATGTCTCCGATTCCGGTGTCGCGCGGCTGTAGGTGAGAGTGGGCGGGGCCTCGGGGCCTCGGGGCCTCGCGCCTCTTACCTGAGACCAGGATCCAGGTGTTCATCACCGACACCACGGAGACCAGCATGTTGACGTCCAGATCCAGATCCAGATCCAGATCCAGATCCAGATCCTCCTCAGACTGAGACTGAGACTGAGAGTGGAGCTGCTGCTCAGGGCTTTATACTGCCCCCCCCCCTCCTCCTCCCTCCTCCCTCCCTGCTGCTGCAGCGCCATCTCCTGGCCAGACTCCCCTCCCTCCCCCCCCCCCGCCTCCTGCAGCGCCATCTCCTGGCCAGACTCTTACTGCCCCCCCCCCCCCCCCCCCCGCCTCCTGCAGCGCCATCTCCTGGCCAGACTCTGACTCTGACAAGAAAAGATCCTCTACCTTCCACCAGAACTTTGATCTCTTTCTCTTCACAGTAAAAAGCAGCTGTTTTGACGCGTTTCACATCCCAGCAACACAAACTGTAACTTCAACGTTGATTTCCGGTTGAAACCAGGTTGATATCAGGTTTGAACGTTGTATTGTTATTATGTAGTAAATAAGAGT
Source organism: Decapterus maruadsi (assembly GCA_030347415.2). Classification (NCBI taxonomy): domain Eukaryota; kingdom Metazoa; phylum Chordata; class Actinopteri; order Carangiformes; family Carangidae; genus Decapterus; species Decapterus maruadsi. The sequence goes on from CM064897.1 coordinate 26,950,715, forward strand.
CTGTCTTGTTTACTGCCAGAACGTGCTCTGCCACACTCACTCACAGCAGCCGTAAATCAACGTTGGCCCCGCCTTCCTTTACCACAGTTATCAGTATAAACATAAACATATACACAGAGCTTTTTATAAAAAAGAACAATAACAAGCAGTATAATCTCCACCTTTAAAACATCTACCTGTAACTTATGAAATAACAGCTAAAGGCATAGTGACACAAGCAGCATGAACTGTACCTTTAAACATCTGCATGTGACTTATGATGAACACTCCTTTTGAAACCTGGCAGGTAAATGATGGACGCAGAGTCAGTGACTGTTCTACAACTACAGGTCCAGTTTGACCACAGGCTTCCTGCTCCGCTCTGACCTGCGCAGCTGCACAGCTGCACAGCTGCACAGCTGCACAGCTGCACAGCTGCACAGCCTGTTCATCATCATCTCATCTGCATGGCACGGGACTTCTGTTAGATTGTCACTATCATGTCCTTCATCTCTTTGTGCCCTCGCTCCTCTTTCCTGCTCGTTCAGCCTGTTCTCCAGCCTTAGGTCATCCTCTCTGACCACCTGTGGTTGCCATGGCTCTGCAGTTTTCAACAGATGCCTCCTGTTTCTGCGAAAGACATCACCATTCTCTGTCATAACATTGTATGACCTGGGAGCAACCTGTTGCAAAACGACGGCTCTTCTGTTCCACGACCCAGGTCCTTCCATGCAAACTACATCCCTGTCCTGAAGTGGCACGAGAGCAGCGGCTGCAACTTGGTTATATGGATGAAAATAAAGTTATTTTTCTCCAGATTTCTACAGTAAAATGCCACCAAAATGATACCAGAGGTAGAGTGAGATGTCAGGAACAATATGCAAAAGGAATGAGGATGACACCTATGAAGGAATTTATGTGACCTAAGGTCAAAGGTCAGCATACTGTAACTGGGTTGTGTTATAGGGGTGACTTTAAAATGATTTTTCTCCAAATTTCTACAGTAAAATGCCACCAAAATGATACCAGAGGTAGAGTGAGATGTCAGGAACAATATGCAAAAGGAATGAGGATGACACCTATGAAGGAATTTATGTTATGTAAGGTCAAAGGTCAGCATACTGTAACTGGGTTGTGTTATATTGGTGACTTTAAAATGATTTTTCTCCAAATTTCTACAGTAAAATGCCACCAAAATGATACCAGAGGTAGAGTGAGACACCAGGAACAACATGCAAAAGGAATGAGGATGACACCTATGAAGGAATTGATGTGACCTAAGGTCAAAGGTCAGCATATTGTAACTGGGTTGTGTTATATTGGTGACTTTAAAATGATTTTTCTCCAGATTTCTACAGTAAAATGCCACCAAAATGATACCAGAGGTAGAGTGAGACACCAGGAACAATATGCAAAAGGAATGAGGATGACACCTATGAAGGAATTGATGTGACCTAAGGTCAAAGGTCAGCATATTGTAACTGGGTTGTGTTATAGGGGTGACTTTAAAATGATTTTTCTCCAAATTTCTACAGTAAAATGCCACCAAAATGATACCAGAGGTAGAGTGAGACACCAGGAACAGTATGCAAAAGGAATGAGGATGACACCTATGAAGGAATTTATGTTATGTAAGGTCAAAGGTCAGCATACTGTAACTGGGTTGTGTTATATTGGTGACTTTAAAATGATTTTTCTCCAAATTTCTACAGTAAAATGCCACCAAAATGATACCAGAGGTAGAGTGAGACACCAGGAACAACATGCAAAAGGAATGAGGATGACACCTATGACGGAATTGATGTGACCTAAGGTCAAAGGTCAGCATACTGTAACTGGGTTGTGTTATATGGGTGACTTTAAGGTTATTTTTCTCCAGATTTCTACAGTAAAATGCCACCAAAATGATACCAGAGGTAGAGTGAGATGTCAGGAACAACATGCAAAAGGAATGAGGATGACACCTATGAAGGAATTGATGTGACCTAAGGTCAAAGGTCAGCATACTGTAACTGGGTTTTGATATAGGGGTGACTTTAAAATGATTTTTCTCCAGATTTCTACAGTAAAATGCCACCAAAATGATACCAGAGGTAGAGTGATACACCAGGAACAATATGCAAAAGGAATGAGGATGACACCTATGAAGGAATTTATGTTATGTAAGGTCAAAGGTCAGCATACTGTAACTGGGTTGTGTTATATTGGTGACTTTAAAATGATTTTTCTCCAAATTTCTACAGTAAAATGCCACCAAAATGATACCAGAGGTAGAGTGAGACACCAGGAACAATATGCAAAAGGAATGAGGATGACACCTATGAAGGAATTGATGTGACCTAAGGTCAAAGGTCAGCATATTGTAACTGGGTTTTGATATAGGGGTGACTTTAAAATGATTTTTCTCCAAATTTCTACAGTAAAATGCCACCAAAATGATACCAGAGGTAGAGTGAGACACCAGGAACAATATGCAAAAGGAATGAGGATGACACCTATGAAGGAATTGATGTGACCTAAGGTCAAAGGTCAGCATATTGTAACTGGGTTGTGTTAAAGGGGTGACTTTAAAATGATTTTTCTCCAAATTTCTACAGTAAAATGCCACCAAAATGATACCAGAGGTAGAGTGAGATGTCAGGAACAATATGCAAAAGGAATGAGGATGACACCTATGAAGGAATTGATGTTATGTAAGGTCAAAGGTCAGCATACTGTAACTGGGTTGTGTTATATGGGTGACTTTAAGGTTATTTTTCTCCAGATTTCTACAGTAAAATGACACCAAAATGATACCAGAGGTAGAGTGAGACACCAGGAACAATATGCAAAAGGAATGAGGATGACACCTATGAAGGAATTGATGTGGCCTAAGGTCAAAGGTCAGCATACTGTAACTGGGTTGTGTTATATGGGTGACTTTAAGGTTATTTTTCTCCAGATTTCTACAGTAAAATGACACCAAAATGATACCAGGGGTAGAGTGAGACACCAGGAACAACATGCAAAAGGAATGAGGATGACACCTATGAAGGAATTTATGTTATGTAAGGTCAAAGGTCAGCATACTGTAACTGGGTTGTGTTATATTGGTGACTTTAAAATGATTTTTCTCCAAATTTCTACAGTAAAATGCCACCAAAATGATACCAGAGGTAGAGTGAGACACCAGGAACAATATGCAAAAGGAATGAGGATGACACCTATGAAGGAATTTATGTGACCTAAGGTCAAAGGTCAGCATACTGTAACTGGGTTGTGTTATATGGGTGACTTTAAGGTTATTTTTATCCAGATTTCTACAGTAAAATGCCACCAAAATGATACCAGAGGTAGAGTGAGACACCAGGAACAACATGCAAAAGGAATGAGGATGACACCTATGAAGGAATTGATGTGACCTAAGGTCAAAGGTCAGCATATTGTAACTGGGTTTTGATATAGGGGTGACTTTAAAATGATTTTTATCCAGATTTCTACAGTAAAATGCCACCAAAATGATACCAGAGGTAGAGTGAGATGTCAGGAACAACATGCAAAAGGAATGAGGATGACACCTATGAAGGAATTGATGTGGCCTAAGGTCAAAGGTCAGCATATTGTAACTGGGTTGTGTTATAGGGGTGACTTTAAAATGATTTTTCTCCAAATTTCTACAGTAAAATGCCACCAAAATGATACCAGAGGTAGAGTGAGACACCAGGAACAGTATGCAAAAGGAATGAGGATGACACCTATGAAGGAATTTATGTTATGTAAGGTCAAAGGTCAGCATACTGTAACTGGGTTGTGTTATATTGGTGACTTTAAAATGATTTTTCTCCAAATTTCTACAGTAAAATGCCACCAAAATGATACCAGAGGTAGAGTGAGACACCAGGAACAACATGCAAAAGGAATGAGGATGACACCTATGACGGAATTGATGTGGCCTAAGGTCAAAGGTCAGCATACTGTAACTGGGTTGTGTTATATGGGTGACTTTAAGGTTATTTTTCTCCAGATTTCTACAGTAAAATGCCACCAAAATGATACCAGAGGTAGAGTGATACACCAGGAACAATATGCAAAAGGAATGAGGATGACACCTATGAAGGAATTTATGTTATGTAAGGTCAAAGGTCAGCATACTGTAACTGGGTTGTGTTATATTGGTGACTTTAAAATGATTTTTCTCCAAATTTCTACAGTAAAATGCCACCAAAATGATACCAGAGGTAGAGTGAGATGTCAGGAACAACATGCAAAAGGAATGAGGATGACACCTATGAAGGAATTGATGTGACCTAAGGTCAAAGGTCAGCATACTGTAACTGGGTTTTGATATAGGGGTGACTTTAAAATGATTTTTCTCCAGATTTCTACAGTAAAATGCCACCAAAATGATACCAGAGGTAGAGTGATACACCAGGAACAATATGCAAAAGGAATGAGGATGACACCTATGAAGGAATTTATGTTATGTAAGGTCAAAGGTCAGCATACTGTAACTGGGTTGTGTTATATTGGTGACTTTAAAATGATTTTTCTCCAAATTTCTACAGTAAAATGCCACCAAAATGATACCAGAGGTAGAGTGAGACACCAGGAACAATATGCAAAAGGAATGAGGATGACACCTATGAAGGAATTGATGTGACCTAAGGTCAAAGGTCAGCATATTGTAACTGGGTTGTGTTAAAGGGGTGACTTTAAAATGATTTTTCTCCAAATTTCTACAGTAAAATGCCACCAAAATGATACCAGAGGTAGAGTGAGATGTCAGGAACAATATGCAAAAGGAATGAGGATGACACCTATGAAGGAATTGATGTTATGTAAGGTCAAAGGTCAGCATACTGTAACTGGGTTGTGTTATATGGGTGACTTTAAGGTTATTTTTCTCCAGATTTCTACAGTAAAATGACACCAAAATGATACCAGAGGTAGAGTGAGATGTCAGGAACAACATGCAAAAGGAATGAGGATGACACCTATGAAGGAATTGATGTGGCCTAAGGTCAAAGGTCAGCATATTGTAACTGGGTTGTGTTATATTGGTGACTTTAAAATGATTTTTCTCCAGATTTCTACAGTAAAATGCCACCAAAATGATACCAGAGGTAGAGTGATACACCAGGAACAATATGCAAAAGGAATGAGGATGACACCTATGAAGGAATTGATGTGACCTAAGGTCAAAGGTCAGCATATTGTAACTGGGTTGTGTTATAGGGGTGACTTTAAAATGATTTTTCTCCAAATTTCTACAGTAAAATGCCACCAAAATGATACCAGAGGTAGAGTGAGACACCAGGAACAGTATGCAAAAGGAATGAGGATGACACCTATGAAGGAATTTATGTTATGTAAGGTCAAAGGTCAGCATACTGTAACTGGGTTGTGTTATATGGGTGACTTTAAGGTTATTTTTATCCAGATTTCTACAGTAAAATGCCACCAAAATGATACCAGAGGTAGAGTGAGACACCAGGAACAACATGCAAAAGGAATGAGGATGACACCTATGAAGGAATTGATGTGACCTAAGGTCAACGGTCAGCATATTGTAACTGGGTTTTGATATAGGGGTGACTTTAAAATGATTTTTCTCCAGATTTCTACAGTAAAATGCCACCAAAATGATACCAGAGGTAGAGTGAGATGTCAGGAACAACATGCAAAAGGAATGAGGATGACACCTATGAAGGAATTGATGTGGCCTAAGGTCAAAGGTCAGCATATTGTAACTGGGTTGTGTTATATTGGTGACTTTAAAATGATTTTTCTCCAGATTTCTACAGTAAAATGCCACCAAAATGATACCAGAGGTAGAGTGAGACACCAGGAACAGTATGCAAAAGGAATGAGGATGACACCTATGAAGGAATTTATGTTATGTAAGGTCAAAGGTCAGCATACTGTAACTGGGTTGTGTTATATTGGTGACTTTAAAATGATTTTTCTCCAAATTTCTACAGTAAAATGCCACCAAAATGATACCAGAGGTAGAGTGAGACACCAGGAACAATATGCAAAAGGAATGAGGATGACACCTATGACGGAATTGATGTGGCCTAAGGTCAAAGGTCAGCATACTGTAACTGGGTTGTGTTATATGGGTGACTTTAAGGTTATTTTTCTCCAGATTTCTACAGTAAAATGCCACCAAAATGATACCAGAGGTAGAGTGATACACCAGGAACAATATGCAAAAGGAATGAGGATGACACCTATGAAGGAATTTATGTTATGTAAGGTCAAAGGTCAGCATACTGTAACTGGGTTGTGTTATATTGGTGACTTTAAAATGATTTTTCTCCAAATTTCTACAGTAAAATGCCACCAAAATGATACCAGAGGTAGAGTGAGATGTCAGGAACAACATGCAAAAGGAATGAGGATGACACCTATGAAGGAATTGATGTGACCTAAGGTCAAAGGTCAGCATACTGTAACTGGGTTTTGATATAGGGGTGACTTTAAAATGATTTTTCTCCAGATTTCTACAGTAAAATGCCACCAAAATGATACCAGAGGTAGAGTGAGACACCAGGAACAATATGCAAAAGGAATGAGGATGACACCTATGAAGGAATTTATGTTATGTAAGGTCAAAGGTCAGCATACTGTAACTGGGTTGTGTTATATTGGTGACTTTAAAATGATTTTTCTCCAAATTTCTACAGTAAAATGCCACCAAAATGATACCAGAGGTAGAGTGAGACACCAGGAACAATATGCAAAAGGAATGAGGATGACACCTATGAAGGAATTGATGTGACCTAAGGTCAAAGGTCAGCATATTGTAACTGGGTTGTGTTAAAGGGGTGACTTTAAAATGATTTTTCTCCAAATTTCTACAGTAAAATGCCACCAAAATGATACCAGAGGTAGAGTGAGATGTCAGGAACAATATGCAAAAGGAATGAGGATGACACCTATGAAGGAATTGATGTTATGTAAGGTCAAAGGTCAGCATACTGTAACTGGGTTGTGTTATATGGGTGACTTTAAGGTTATTTTTCTCCAGATTTCTACAGTAAAATGACACCAAAATGATACCAGAGGTAGAGTGAGACACCAGGAACAATATGCAAAAGGAATGAGGATGACACCTATGAAGGAATTGATGTGGCCTAAGGTCAAAGGTCAGCATACTGTAACTGGGTTGTGTTATATGGGTGACTTTAAGGTTATTTTTCTCCAGATTTCTACAGTAAAATGACACCAAAATGATACCAGAGGTAGAGTGAGACACCAGGAACAACATGCAAAAGGAATGAGGATGACACCTATGAAGGAATTTATGTTATGTAAGGTCAAAGGTCAGCATACTGTAACTGGGTTGTGTTATATTGGTGACTTTAAAATGATTTTTCTCCAAATTTCTACAGTAAAATGCCACCAAAATGATACCAGAGGTAGAGTGAGACACCAGGAACAATATGCAAAAGGAATGAGGATGACACCTATGAAGGAATTTATGTGACCTAAGGTCAAAGGTCAGCATACTGTAACTGGGTTGTGTTATATTGGTGACTTTAAAATGATTTTTCTCCAAATTTCTACAGTAAAATGCCACCAAAATGATACCAGAGGTAGAGTGAGATGTCAGGAACAATATGCAAAAGGAATGAGGATGACACCTATGAAGGAATTGATGTGACCTAAGGTCAAAGGTCAGCATACTGTAACTGGGTTTTGATATAGGGGTGACTTTAAAATGATTTTTCTCCAAATTTCTACAGTAAAATGCCACCAAAATGATACCAGAGGTAGAGTGAGACACCAGGAACAATATGCAAAAGGAATGAGGATGACACCTATGAAGGAATTGATGTGACCTAAGGTCAAAGGTCAGCATACTGTAACTGGGTTGTGTTATATGGGTGACTTTAAGGTTATTTTTCTCCAGATTTCTACAGTAAAATGACACCAAAATGATACCAGAGGTAGAGTGAGACACCAGGAACAACATGCAAAAGGAATGAGGATGACACCTATGAAGGAATTTATGTGACCTAAGGTCAAAGGTCAGCATATTGTAACTGGGTTTTGATATAGGGGTGACTTTAAAATGATTTTTCTCCAAATTTCTACAGTAAAATGCCACCAAAATGATACCAGAGGTAGAGTGAGACACCAGGAACAACATGCAAAAGGAATGAGGATGACACCTATGAAGGAATTGATGTTATGTAAGGTCAAAGGTCAGCATACTGTAACTGGGTTGTGTTATATGGGTGACTTTAAGGTTATTTTTATCCAGATTTCTACAGTAAAATGCCACCAAAATGATACCAGAGGTAGAGTGAGACACCAGGAACAACATGCAAAAGGAATGAGGATGACACCTATGAAGGAATTGATGTGACCTAAGGTCAAAGGTCAGCATATTGTAACTGGGTTTTGATATAGGGGTGACTTTAAAATGATTTTTCTCCAGATTTCTACAGTAAAATGCCACCAAAATGATACCAGAGGTAGAGTGAGATGTCAGGAACAACATGCAAAAGGAATGAGGATGACACCTATGAAGGAATTGATGTGGCCTAAGGTCAAAGGTCAGCATATTGTAACTGGGTTGTGTTATATTGGTGACTTTAAAATGATTTTTCTCCAGATTTCTACAGTAAAATGCCACCAAAATGATACCAGAGGTAGAGTGAGACACCAGGAACAATATGCAAAAGGAATGAGGATGACACCTATGAAGGAATTGATGTGACCTAAGGTCAAAGGTCAGCATATTGTAACTGGGTTGTGTTATAGGGGTGACTTTAAAATGATTTTTCTCCAGATTTCTACAGTAAAATGCCACCAAAATGATACCAGAGGTAGAGTGATACACCAGGAACAATATGCAAAAGGAATGAGGATGACACCTATGAAGGAATTTATGTTATGTAAGGTCAAAGGTCAGCATACTGTAACTGGGTTGTGTTATATTGGTGACTTTAAAATGATTTTTCTCCAAATTTCTACAGTAAAATGCCACCAAAATGATACCAGAGGTAGAGTGAGACACCAGGAACAATATGCAAAAGGAATGAGGATGACACCTATGAAGGAATTGATGTGACCTAAGGTCAAAGGTCAGCATATTGTAACTGGGTTTTGATATAGGGGTGACTTTAAAATGATTTTTCTCCAAATTTCTACAGTAAAATGCCACCAAAATGATACCAGAGGTAGAGTGAGACACCAGGAACAATATGCAAAAGGAATGAGGATGACACCTATGAAGGAATTGATGTGACCTAAGGTCAAAGGTCAGCATATTGTAACTGGGTTGTGTTAAAGGGGTGACTTTAAAATGATTTTTCTCCAAATTTCTACAGTAAAATGCCACCAAAATGATACCAGAGGTAGAGTGAGATGTCAGGAACAATATGCAAAAGGAATGAGGATGACACCTATGAAGGAATTGATGTTATGTAAGGTCAAAGGTCAGCATACTGTAACTGGGTTGTGTTATATGGGTGACTTTAAGGTTATTTTTCTCCAGATTTCTACAGTAAAATGACACCAAAATGATACCAGAGGTAGAGTGAGACACCAGGAACAATATGCAAAAGGAATGAGGATGACACCTATGAAGGAATTGATGTGGCCTAAGGTCAAAGGTCAGCATACTGTAACTGGGTTGTGTTATATGGGTGACTTTAAGGTTATTTTTCTCCAGATTTCTACAGTAAAATGACACCAAAATGATACCAGAGGTAGAGTGAGACACCAGGAACAACATGCAAAAGGAATGAGGATGACACCTATGAAGGAATTTATGTTATGTAAGGTCAAAGGTCAGCATACTGTAACTGGGTTGTGTTATATTGGTGACTTTAAAATGATTTTTCTCCAAATTTCTACAGTAAAATGCCACCAAAATGATACCAGAGGTAGAGTGAGATGTCAGGAACAATATGCAAAAGGAATGAGGATGACACCTATGAAGGAATTGATGTGACCTAAGGTCAAAGGTCAGCATACTGTAACTGGGTTTTGATATAGGGGTGACTTTAAAATGATTTTTCTCCAAATTTCTACAGTAAAATGCCACCAAAATGATACCAGAGGTAGAGTGAGACACCAGGAACAATATGCAAAAGGAATGAGGATGACACCTATGAAGGAATTGATGTGACCTAAGGTCAAAGGTCAGCATACTGTAACTGGGTTGTGTTATATGGGTGACTTTAAGGTTATTTTTATCCAGATTTCTACAGTAAAATGCCACCAAAATGATACCAGAGGTAGAGTGAGACACCAGGAACAACATGCAAAAGGAATGAGGATGACACCTATGAAGGAATTGATGTGACCTAAGGTCAAAGGTCAGCATATTGTAACTGGGTTTTGATATAGGGGTGACTTTAAAATGATTTTTCTCCAGATTTCTACAGTAAAATGCCACCAAAATGATACCAGAGGTAGAGTGAGATGTCAGGAACAACATGCAAAAGGAATGAGGATGACACCTATGAAGGAATTGATGTGGCCTAAGGTCAAAGGTCAGCATATTGTAACTGGGTTGTGTTATATTGGTGACTTTAAAATGATTTTTCTCCAGATTTCTACAGTAAAATGCCACCAAAATGATACCAGAGGTAGAGTGAGACACCAGGAACAACATGCAAAAGGAATGAGGATGACACCTATGAAGGAATTGATGTGGCCTAAGGTCAAAGGTCAGCATATTGTAACTGGGTTGTGTTATATTGGTGACTTTAAAATGATTTTTCTCCAGATTTCTACAGTAAAATGCCACCAAAATGATACCAGAGGTAGAGTGAGACACCAGGAACAATATGCAAAAGGAATGAGGATGACACCTATGAAGGAATTGATGTGACCTAAGGTCAAAGGTCAGCATATTGTAACTGGGTTGTGTTATAGGGGTGACTTTAAAATGATTTTTCTCCAGATTTCTACAGTAAAATGCCACCAAAATGATACCAGAGGTAGAGTGAGACACCAGGAACAATATGCAAAAGGAATGAGGATGACACCTATGAAGGAATTGATGTGACCTAAGGTCAAAGGTCAGCATATTGTAACTGGGTTTTGATATAGGGGTGACTTTAAAATGATTTTTCTCCAAATTTCTACAGTAAAATGCCACCAAAATGATACCAGAGGTAGAGTGAGACACCAGGAACAATATGCAAAAGGAATGAGGATGACACCTATGAAGGAATTGATGTGACCTAAGGTCAAAGGTCAGCATATTGTAACTGGGTTGTGTTAAAGGGGTGACTTTAAAATGATTTTTCTCCAAATTTCTACAGTAAAATGCCACCAAAATGATACCAGAGGTAGAGTGAGATGTCAGGAACAATATGCAAAAGGAATGAGGATGACACCTATGAAGGAATTGATGTGACCTAAGGTCAAAGGTCAGCATACTGTAACTGGGTTGTGTTATATGGGTGACTTTAAGGTTATTTTTCTCCAGATTTCTACAGTAAAATGACACCAAAATGATACCAGAGGTAGAGTGAGACACCAGGAACAATATGCAAAAGGAATGAGGATGACACCTATGAAGGAATTGATGTGGCCTAAGGTCAAAGGTCAGCATACTGTAACTGGGTTGTGTTATATGGGTGACTTTAAGGTTATTTTTCTCCAGATTTCTACAGTAAAATGACACCAAAATGATACCAGGGGTATAGTGAGACACCAGGAACAACATGCAAAAGGAATGAGGATGACACCTATGAAGGAATTTATGTTATGTAAGGTCAAAGGTCAGCATACTGTAACTGGGTTGTGTTATATTGGTGACTTTAAAATGATTTTTCTCCAAATTTCTACAGTAAAATGCCACCAAAATGATACCAGAGGTAGAGTGAGACACCAGGAAAAATATGCAAAAGGAATGAGGATGACACCTATGAAGGAATTTATGTGACCTAAGGTCAAAGGTCAGCATACTGTAACTGGGTTGTGTTATATGGGTGACTTTAAGGTTATTTTTATCCAGATTTCTACAGTAAAATGCCACCAAAATGATACCAGAGGTAGAGTGAGACACCAGGAACAACATGCAAAAGGAATGAGGATGACACCTATGAAGGAATTGATGTGACCTAAGGTCAAAGGTCAGCATATTGTAACTGGGTTTTGATATAGGGGTGACTTTAAAATGATTTTTATCCAGATTTCTACAGTAAAATGCCACCAAAATGATACCAGAGGTAGAGTGAGATGTCAGGAACAACATGCAAAAGGAATGAGGATGACACCTATGAAGGAATTGATGTGGCCTAAGGTCAAAGGTCAGCATATTGTAACTGGGTTGTGTTATATTGGTGACTTTAAAATGATTTTTCTCCAGATTTCTACAGTAAAATGCCACCAAAATGATACCAGAGGTAGAGTGAGACACCAGGAACAATATGCAAAAGGAATGAGGATGACACCTATGAAGGAATTGATGTGACCTAAGGTCAAAGGTCAGCATATTGTAACTGGGTTGTGTTATAGGGGTGACTTTAAAATGATTTTTCTCCAAATTTCTACAGTAAAATGCCACCAAAATGATACCAGAGGTAGAGTGAGACACCAGGAACAGTATGCAAAAGGAATGAGGATGACACCTATGAAGGAATTTATGTTATGTAAGGTCAAAGGTCAGCATACTGTAACTGGGTTGTGTTATATTGGTGACTTTAAAATGATTTTTCTCCAAATTTCTACAGTAAAATGCCACCAAAATGATACCAGAGGTAGAGTGAGACACCAGGAACAACATGCAAAAGGAATGAGGATGACACCTATGACGGAATTGATGTGGCCTAAGGTCAAAGGTCAGCATACTGTAACTGGGTTGTGTTATATGGGTGACTTTAAGGTTATTTTTCTCCAGATTTCTACAGTAAAATGCCACCAAAATGATACCAGAGGTAGAGTGATACACCAGGAACAATATGCAAAAGGAATGAGGATGACACCTATGAAGGAATTTATGTTATGTAAGGTCAAAGGTCAGCATACTGTAACTGGGTTGTGTTATATTGGTGACTTTAAAATGATTTTTCTCCAAATTTCTACAGTAAAATGCCACCAAAATGATACCAGAGGTAGAGTGAGATGTCAGGAACAACATGCAAAAGGAATGAGGATGACACCTATGAAGGAATTGATGTGACCTAAGGTCAAAGGTCAGCATACTGTAACTGGGTTTTGATATAGGGGTGACTTTAAAATGATTTTTCTCCAGATTTCTACAGTAAAATGCCACCAAAATGATACCAGAGGTAGAGTGATACACCAGGAACAATATGCAAAAGGAATGAGGATGACACCTATGAAGGAATTTATGTTATGTAAGGTCAAAGGTCAGCATACTGTAACTGGGTTGTGTTATATTGGTGACTTTAAAATGATTTTTCTCCAAATTTCTACAGTAAAATGCCACCAAAATGATACCAGAGGTAGAGTGAGACACCAGGAACAATATGCAAAAGGAATGAGGATGACACCTATGAAGGAATTGATGTGACCTAAGGTCAAAGGTCAGCATATTGTAACTGGGTTGTGTTAAAGGGGTGACTTTAAAATGATTTTTCTCCAAATTTCTACAGTAAAATGCCACCAAAATGATACCAGAGGTAGAGTGAGATGTCAGGAACAATATGCAAAAGGAATGAGGATGACACCTATGAAGGAATTGATGTTATGTAAGGTCAAAGGTCAGCATACTGTAACTGGGTTGTGTTATATGGGTGACTTTAAGGTTATTTTTCTCCAGATTTCTACAGTAAAATGACACCAAAATGATACCAGAGGTAGAGTGAGACACCAGGAACAATATGCAAAAGGAATGAGGATGACACCTATGAAGGAATTTATGTGACCTAAGGTCAAAGGTCAGCATACTGTAACTGGGTTGTGTTATATTGGTGACTTTAAAATGATTTTTCTCCAAATTTCTACAGTAAAATGCCACCAAAATGATACCAGAGGTAGAGTGAGATGTCAGGAACAATATGCAAAAGGAATGAGGATGACACCTATGAAGGAATTGATGTGACCTAAGGTCAAAGGTCAGCATACTGTAACTGGGTTTTGATATAGGGGTGACTTTAAAATGATTTTTCTCCAAATTTCTACAGTAAAATGCCACCAAAATGATACCAGAGGTAGAGTGAGACACCAGGAAAATATGCAAAAGGAATGAGGATGACACCTATGAAGGAATTGATGTGACCTAAGGTCAAAGGTCAGCATACTGTAACTGGGTTGTGTTATATGGGTGACTTTAAGGTTATTTTTCTCCAGATTTCTACAGTAAAATGACACCAAAATGATACCAGAGGTAGAGTGAGACACCAGGAACAACATGCAAAAGGAATGAGGATGACACCTATGAAGGAATTGATGTTATGTAAGGTCAAAGGTCAGCATACTGTAACTGGGTTGTGTTATATGGGTGACTTTAAGGTTATTTTTATCCAGATTTCTACAGTAAAATGCCACCAAAATGATACCAGAGGTAGAGTGAGACACCAGGAACAACATGCAAAAGGAATGAGGATGACACCTATGAAGGAATTGATGTGACCTAAGGTCAAAGGTCAGCATATTGTAACTGGGTTTTGATATAGGGGTGACTTTAAAATGATTTTTCTCCAGATTTCTACAGTAAAATGCCACCAAAATGATACCAGAGGTAGAGTGAGATGTCAGGAACAACATGCAAAAGGAATGAGGATGACACCTATGAAGGAATTGATGTGGCCTAAGGTCAAAGGTCAGCATATTGTAACTGGGTTGTGTTATATTGGTGACTTTAAAATGATTTTTCTCCAGATTTCTACAGTAAAATGCCACCAAAATGATACCAGAGGTAGAGTGAGACACCAGGAACAACATGCAAAAGGAATGAGGATGACACCTATGAAGGAATTGATGTTATGTAAGGTCAAAGGTCAGCATACTGTAACTGGGTTGTGTTATATGGGTGACTTTAAGGTTATTTTTCTCCAGATTTCTACAGTAAAATGACACCAAAATGATACCAGAGGTAGAGTGAGACACCAGGAACAACATGCAAAAGGAATGAGGATGACACCTATGAAGGAATTTATGTGACCTAAGGTCAAAGGTCAGCATATTGTAACTGGGTTTTGATATAGGGGTGACTTTAAAATGATTTTTCTCCAAATTTCTACAGTAAAATGCCACCAAAATGATACCAGAGGTAGAGTGAGACACCAGGAACAACATGCAAAAGGAATGAGGATGACACCTATGAAGGAATTGATGTTATGTAAGGTCAAAGGTCAGCATACTGTAACTGGGTTGTGTTATATGGGTGACTTTAAGGTTATTTTTATCCAGATTTCTACAGTAAAATGCCACCAAAATGATACCAGAGGTAGAGTGAGACACCAGGAACAACATGCAAAAGGAATGAGGATGACACCTATGAAGGAATTGATGTGACCTAAGGTCAAAGGTCAGCATATTGTAACTGGGTTTTGATATAGGGGTGACTTTAAAATGATTTTTCTCCAGATTTCTACAGTAAAATGCCACCAAAATGATACCAGAGGTAGAGTGAGATGTCAGGAACAACATGCAAAAGGAATGAGGATGACACCTATGAAGGAATTGATGTGACCTAAGGTCAAAGGTCAGCATACTGTAACTGGGTTTTGATATAGGGGTGACTTTAAAATGATTTTTCTCCAAATTTCTACAGTAAAATGCCACCAAAATGATACCAGAGGTAGAGTGAGACACCAGGAACAATATGCAAAAGGAATGAGGATGACACCTATGAAGGAATTGATGTGACCTAAGGTCAAAGGTCAGCATACTGTAACTGGGTTTTGATATAGGGGTGACTTTAAAATGATTTTTCTCCAAATTTCTACAGTAAAATGCCACCAAAATGATACCAGAGGTAGAGTGAGATGTCAGGAACAATATGCAAAAGGAATGAGGATGACACCTATGAAGGAATTGATGTGACCTAAGGTCAAAGGTCAGCATACTGTAACTGGGTTTTGATATAGGGGTGACTTTAAAATGATTTTTCTCCAAATTTCTACAGTAAAATGCCACCAAAATGATACCAGAGGTAGAGTGAGACACCAGGAACAATATGCAAAAGGAATGAGGATGACACCTATGAAGGAATTGATGTGACCTAAGGTCAAAGGTCAGCATACTGTAACTGGGTTGTGTTATATTGGTGACTTTAAGGTTATTTTTCTCCAGATTTCTACAGTAAAATGCCACCAAAATGATACCAGAGGTAGAGTGAGATGTCAGGAACAATATGCAAAAGGAATGAGGATGACACCTATGAAGGAATTGATGTGACCTAAGGTCAAAGGTCAGCATACTGTAACTGGGTTTTGATATAGGGGTGACTTTAAAATGATTTTTCTCCAAATTTCTACAGTAAAATGCCACCAAAATGATACCAGAGGTAGAGTGAGACACCAGGAACAATATGCAAAAGGAATGAGGATGACACCTATGAAGGAATTGATGTGACCTAAGGTCAAAGGTCAGCATACTGTAACTGGGTTGTGTTATATGGGTGACTTTAAGGTTATTTTTCTCCAGATTTCTACAGTAAAATGACACCAAAATGATACCAGAGGTAGAGTGAGACACCAGGAACAACATGCAAAAGGAATGAGGATGACACCTATGAAGGAATTTATGTGACCTAAGGTCAAAGGTCAGCATATTGTAACTGGGTTTTGATATAGGGGTGACTTTAAAATGATTTTTCTCCAAATTTCTACAGTAAAATGCCACCAAAATGATACCAGAGGTAGAGTGAGACACCAGGAACAACATGCAAAAGGAATGAGGATGACACCTATGAAGGAATTGATGTTATGTAAGGTCAAAGGTCAGCATACTGTAACTGGGTTGTGTTATATGGGTGACTTTAAGGTTATTTTTATCCAGATTTCTACAGTAAAATGCCACCAAAATGATACCAGAGGTAGAGTGAGACACCAGGAACAACATGCAAAAGGAATGAGGATGACACCTATGAAGGAATTGATGTGACCTAAGGTCAAAGGTCAGCATATTGTAACTGGGTTTTGATATAGGGGTGACTTTAAAATGATTTTTCTCCAGATTTCTACAGTAAAATGCCACCAAAATGATACCAGAGGTAGAGTGAGATGTCAGGAACAACATGCAAAAGGAATGAGGATGACACCTATGAAGGAATTGATGTGGCCTAAGGTCAAAGGTCAGCATATTGTAACTGGGTTGTGTTATATTGGTGACTTTAAAATGATTTTTCTCCAGATTTCTACAGTAAAATGCCACCAAAATGATACCAGAGGTAGAGTGAGACACCAGGAACAATATGCAAAAGGAATGAGGATGACACCTATGAAGGAATTGATGTGACCTAAGGTCAAAGGTCAGCATATTGTAACTGGGTTGTGTTATAGGGGTGACTTTAAAATGATTTTTCTCCAAATTTCTACAGTAAAATGCCACCAAAATGATACCAGAGGTAGAGTGAGACA
This sequence comes from Decapterus maruadsi, assembly GCA_030347415.2. Taxonomy (NCBI): domain Eukaryota; kingdom Metazoa; phylum Chordata; class Actinopteri; order Carangiformes; family Carangidae; genus Decapterus; species Decapterus maruadsi. The sequence goes on from CM064897.1 coordinate 26,968,198, forward strand.
CCAGGAACAGTATGCAAAAGGAATGAGGATGACACCTATGAAGGAATTTATGTTATGTAAGGTCAAAGGTCAGCATACTGTAACTGGGTTGTGTTATATTGGTGACTTTAAAATGATTTTTCTCCAAATTTCTACAGTAAAATGCCACCAAAATGATACCAGAGGTAGAGTGATACACCAGGAACAATATGCAAAAGGAATGAGGATGACACCTATGAAGGAATTCATGTTATGTAAGGTCAAAGGTCAGCATACTGTAACTGGGTTGTGTTATATTGGTGACTTTAAAATGATTTTTCTCCAAATTTCTACAGTAAAATGCCACCAAAATGATACCAGAGGTAGAGTGAGATGTCAGGAACAACATGCAAAAGGAATGAGGATGACACCTATGAAGGAATTGATGTGACCTAAGGTCAAAGGTCAGCATACTGTAACTGGGTTTTGATATAGGGGTGACTTTAAAATGATTTTTCTCCAGATTTCTACAGTAAAATGCCACCAAAATGATACCAGAGGTAGAGTGATACACCAGGAACAATATGCAAAAGGAATGAGGATGACACCTATGAAGGAATTTATGTTATGTAAGGTCAAAGGTCAGCATACTGTAACTGGGTTGTGTTATATTGGTGACTTTAAAATGATTTTTCTCCAAATTTCTACAGTAAAATGCCACCAAAATGATACCAGAGGTAGAGTGAGACACCAGGAACAACATGCAAAAGGAATGAGGATGACACCTATGACGGAATTGATGTGGCCTAAGGTCAAAGGTCAGCATATTGTAACTGGGTTGTGTTATATGGGTGACTTTAAGGTTATTTTTCTCCAGATTTCTACAGTAAAATGCCACCAAAATGATACCAGAGGTAGAGTGATACACCAGGAACAATATGCAAAAGGAATGAGGATGACACCTATGAAGGAATTGATGTGACCTAAGGTCAAAGGTCAGCATACTGTAACTGGGTTGTGTTATATTGGTGACTTTAAAATGATTTTTCTCCAAATTTCTACAGTAAAATGCCACCAAAATGATACCAGAGGTAGAGTGAGATGTCAGGAACAACATGCAAAAGGAATGAGGATGACACCTATGAAGGAATTGATGTGACCTAAGGTCAAAGGTCAGCATACTGTAACTGGGTTGTGTTATATTGGTGACTTTAAAATGATTTTTCTCCAAATTTCTACAGTAAAATGCCACCAAAATGATACCAGAGGTAGAGTGAGATGTCAGGAACAATATGCAAAAGGAATGAGGATGACACCTATGAAGGAATTGATGTGACCTAAGGTCAAAGGTCAGCATATTGTAACTGGGTTTTGATATAGGGGTGACTTTAAAATGATTTTTCTCCAAATTTCTACAGTAAAATGCCACCAAAATGATACCAGAGGTAGAGTGAGACACCAGGAACAATATGCAAAAGGAATGAGGATGACACCTATGAAGGAATTGATGTTATGTAAGGTCAAAGGTCAGCATACTGTAACTGGGTTGTGTTATATGGGTGACTTTAAGGTTATTTTTATCCAGATTTCTACAGTAAAATGCCACCAAAATGATACCAGAGGTAGAGTGAGACACCAGGAACAACATGCAAAAGGAATGAGGATGACACCTATGAAGGAATTGATGTGACCTAAGGTCAAAGGTCAGCATATTGTAACTGGGTTTTGATATAGGGGTGACTTTAAAATGATTTTTCTCCAGATTTCTACAGTAAAATGCCACCAAAATGATACCAGAGGTAGAGTGAGATGTCAGGAACAACATGCAAAAGGAATGAGGATGACACCTATGAAGGAATTGATGTGACCTAAGGTCAAAGGTCAGCATACTGTAACTGGGTTTTGACATAGGGGTGACTTTAAAATGATTTTTCTCCAGATTTCTACAGTAAATGCCACCAAAATGATACCAGAGGTAGAGTGATACACCAGGAACAACATGCAAAAGGAATGAGGATGACACCTATGAAGGAATTTATGTTATGTAAGGTCAAAGGTCAGCATACTGTAACTGGGTTGTGTTATATTGGTGACTTTAAAATGATTTTTCTCCAAATTTCTACAGTAAAATGCCACCAAAATGATACCAGAGGTAGAGTGAGATGTCAGGAACAACATGCAAAAGGAATGAGGATGACACCTATGAAGGAATTTATGTGACCTAAGGTCAAAGGTCAGCATATTGTAACTGGGTTTTGATATAGGGGTGACTTTAAAATGATTTTTCTCCAAATTTCTACAGTAAAATGCCACCAAAATGATACCAGAGGTAGAGTGAGACACCAGGAACAACATGCAAAAGGAATGAGGATGACACCTATGAAGGAATTGATGTGGCCTAAGGTCAAAGGTCAGCATACTGTAACTGGGTTGTGTTATATGGGTGACTTTAAGGTTATTTTTATCCAGATTTCTACAGTAAAATGCCACCAAAATGATACCAGAGGTAGAGTGAGACACCAGGAACAACATGCAAAAGGAATGAGGATGACACCTATGAAGGAATTGATGTGACCTAAGGTCAAAGGTCAGCATATTGTAACTGGGTTTTGATATAGGGGTGACTTTAAAATGATTTTTCTCCAGATTTCTACAGTAAAATGCCACCAAAATGATACCAGAGGTAGAGTGAGATGTCAGGAACAACATGCAAAAGGAATGAGGATGACACCTATGAAGGAATTGATGTGGCCTAAGGTCAAAGGTCAGCATATTGTAACTGGGTTGTGTTATATTGGTGACTTTAAAATGATTTTTCTCCAGATTTCTACAGTAAAATGCCACCAAAATGATACCAGAGGTAGAGTGAGATGTCAGGGAACAACATGCAAAAGGAATGAGGATGACACCTATGAAGGAATTGATGTGACCTAAGGTCAAAGGTCAGCATATTGTAACTGGTTGTGTTATATTGGTGACTTTAAAATGATTTTTCTCCAAATTTCTACAGTAAAATGCCACCAAAATGATACCAGAGGTAGAGTGATACACCAGGAACAATATGCAAAAGGAATGAGGATGACACCTATGAAGGAATTTATGTTATGTAAGGTCAAAGGTCAGCATACTGTAACTGGGTTGTGTTATATTGGTGATTTTAAAATGATTTTTCTCCAAATTTCTACAGTAAAATGCCACCAAAATGATACCAGAGGTAGAGTGAGATGTCAGGAACAACATGCAAAAGGAATGAGGATGACACCTATGACGGAATTGATGTGGCCTAAGGTCAAAGGTCAGCATACTGTAACTGGGTTTTGATATAGGGGTGACTTTAAAATGATTTTTCTCCAGATTTCTACAGTAAAATGCCACCAAAATGATACCAGAGGTAGAGTGATACACCAGGAACAATATGCAAAAAGGAATGAGGATGACACCTATGAAGGAATTGATGTGACCTAAGGTCAAAGGTCAGCATACTGTAACTGGGTTGTGTTATATTGGTGACTTTAAAATGATTTTTCTCCAAATTTCTACAGTAAAATGCCACCAAAATGATACCAGAGGTAGAGTGAGATGTCAGGAACAACATGCAAAAGGAATGAGGATGACACCTATGAAGGAATTTATGTGACCTAAGGTCAAAGGTCAGCATATTGTAACTGGGTTTTGATATAGGGGTGACTTTAAAATGATTTTTCTCCAAATTTCTACAGTAAAATGCCACCAAAATGATACCAGAGGTAGAGTGAGACACCAGGAACAACATGCAAAAGGAATGAGGATGACACCTATGAAGGAATTGATGTGGCCTAAGGTCAAAGGTCAGCATACTGTAACTGGGTTGTGTTATATGGGTGACTTTAAGGTTATTTTTATCCAGATTTCTACAGTAAAATGCCACCAAAATGATACCAGAGGTAGAGTGAGACACCAGGAACAACATGCAAAAGGAATGAGGATGACACCTATGAAGGAATTGATGTGACCTAAGGTCAAAGGTCAGCATATTGTAACTGGGTTTTGATATAGGGGTGACTTTAAAATGATTTTTCTCCAGATTTCTACAGTAAAAATGCCACCAAAATGATACCAGAGGTAGAGTGAGATGTCAGGAACAACATGCAAAAGGGAATGAGGATGACACCTATGAAGGAATTGATGTGGCCTAAGGTCAAAGGTCAGCATATTGTAACTGCTTGTGTTATATTGGTGACTTTAAAATGATTTTTCTCCAGATTTCTACAGTAAAATGCCACCAAAATGATACCAGAGGTAGAGTGAGATGTCAGGAACAACATGCAAAAGGAATGAGGATGACACCCTATGAAGGAATTGATGTGACCTAAGGTCAAAGGTCAGCATATTGTAACTGGGTTGTGTTATATTGGTGACTTTAAAATGATTTTTCTCCAAATTTCTACAGTAAAATGCCACCCAAAATGATACCAGAGGTAGAGTGATACACCAGGAACAAAATGCAAAAGGAATGAGGATGACACCTATGAAGGTATTTATGTTATGTAAGGTCAATGGTCAGCATACTGTAACTGGGTTGTGTTATATGGGTGATTTTAAAATGATTTTTCTCCAAATTTCTACAGTAAAATGCCACCAAAATGATACCAGAGGTAGAGTGAGATGTCAGGAACAACATGCAAAAGGAATGAGGATGACACCTATGACGGAATTGATGTGGCCTAAGGTCAAAGGTCAGCATACTGTAACTGGGTTTTTGATATAGGGGTGACTTTAAAATGATTTTTCTCCAGATTTCTACAGTAAAATGCCACCAAAATGATACCAGAGGTAGAGTGAGACACCAGGAACAATATGCAAAAGGAATGAGGATGACACCTATGAAGGAATTTATGTTATGTAAGGTCAAAGGTCAGCATACTGTAACTGGGTTTTGTTATATTGGTGACTTTTAAATTATTTTCTCCAAATTTCTATAGTAAAATGCCACCAAAATGATACCAGAGGTAGAGTGAGATGTCAGGAACAATATGCAAAAGGAATGAGGATGACACCTATGAAGGAATTTATGTGACCTAAGGTCAAAGGTCAGCATATTGTAACTGGGTTTTGATATAGGGGTGACTTTGAAATGATTTTTCTCCAGATTTCTACAGTAAAATGCCACCAAAATGATACCAGAGGTAGAGTGAGATGTCAGGAACAACATGCAAAAGGAATGAGGATGACACCTATGAAGGAATTGATGTGGCCTAAGGTCAAAGGTCAGCATATTGTAACTGGGTTGTGTTATATTGGTGACTTTAAAATGATTTTTCTCCAGATTTCTACAGTAAAATGCCACCAAAATGATACCAGAGGTAGAGTGAGATGTCAGGAACAACATGCAAAAGGAATGAGGATGACACCTATGAAGGAATTGATGTGACCTAAGGTCAAAGGTCAGCATATTGTAACTGGGTTGTGTTATAGGGGTGACTTTAAAAATGATTTTTCTCCATATTTCTACAGTAAAATGCCACCAAAATGATACCAGAGGTAGAGTGAGATGTCAGGAACAACATGCAAAAGGAATGAGGATGACACCTATGAAGGAATTGATGTGGCCTAAGGTCAAAGGTCAGCATATTGTAACTGGGTTGTGTTATATTGGTGACTTTAAAATGATTTTTCTCCAGATTTCTACAGTAAAAATGCCCCAAAATGATACCAGAGGTAGAGTGAGATGTCAGGAACAACATGCAAAAGGAATGAGGATGACACCTATGAAGGAATTGATGTGACCTAAGGTCAAAGGTCAGCATATTGTAACTGGGTTGTGTTATATTGGTGACTTTAAAATGATTTTTCTCCAAATTTCTACAGTAAAATGCCACCAAAATGATACCAGAGGTAGAGTGATACACCAGGAACAATATGCAAAAGGAATGAGGATGACACCTATGAAGGAATTTATGTTATGTAAGGTCAAAGGTCAGCATACTGTAACTGGGTTGTGTTATATTGGTGATTTTAAAATGATTTTTCTCCAAATTTCTACAGTAAAATGCCACCAAAAATGATACCAGAGGTAGAGTGAGATGTCAGGAACAACATGCAAAAGGAATGAGGATGACACCTATGACGGAATTGATGTGGCCTAAGGTCAAAGGTCAGCATACTGTAACTGGGTTTTGTTATAGGGGTGACTTTAAATGATTTTTCTCCAGATTTCTGCCAGTAAAATGCTACCAAATAGATACAGAGGTAGAGTGAGACACCAGGAACAATATGCAAAAGGAATGAGGATGACACCTATGAAGGAATTTATGTTATGGAAAATGTAAAGGTTCAGGTATACTGTAACTGGCTAAAGTTATATTGGTGACTTCTGAAAATGATTTTTTCTCCACAAGCAGTAAAATGCCACA
>CM064897.1:26975047-27050047 GCA_030347415.2 Decapterus maruadsi
TTTTTTAATTTTAATTTTAATTTTAATTTTAATTTTAATTTTAATTTTAATTTTAATTTTAATTTTAATTTTAATTTTAATTTTAATTTTAATTTTAATTTTAATTTTAATTTTAATTTTAATTTTAATTTTAATTTTAATTTTAATTTTAATTTTAATTTTAATTTTAATTTTAATTTTAATTTTAATTTTAATTTTAATTTTAATTTTAATTTTAATTTTAATTTTAATTTTAATTTTAATTTTAATTTTAATTTTAATTTTAATTTTAATTTTAATTTTAATTTTAATTTTAATTTTAATTTTAATTTTAATTTTAATTTTAATTTTAATTTTAATTTTAATTTTAATTTTAATTTTAATTTTAATTTTAATTTTAATTTTAATTTTAATTTTAATTTTAATTTTAATTTTAATTTTAATTTTAATTTTAATTTTAATTTTTTAATTTTAATTTTAATTTTAATTTTAATTTTAATTTTAATTTTAATTTTAATTTTAATTTTAATTTTAATTTTAATTTTAATTTTAATTTTAATTTTAATTTTAATTTTAATTTTAATTTTAATTTTAATTTTAATTTTAATTTTAATTTTAATTTTAATTTTAATTTTAATTTTAATTTTAATTTTAATTTTTTTAATTTTAATTTTAATTTTAATTTTAATTTTAATTTTAATTTTAATTTTAATTTTAATTTTAATTTTAATTTTAATTTTAATTTTAATTTTAATTTTAATTTTAATTTTAATTTTAATTTTAATTTTAATTTTAATTTTAATTTTAATTTTAATTTTAATTTTAATTTTAATTTTAATTTTAATTTTAATTTTAATTTTAATTTTAATTTTAATTTTAATTTTAATTTTAATTTTAATTTTAATTTTAATTTTAATTTTAATTTTAATTTTAATTTTAATTTTAATTTTAATTTTAATTTTAATTTTAATTTTAATTTTAATTTTAATTTTAATTTTAATTTTAATTTTTTAATTTTAATTTTAATTTTAATTTTAATTTTAATTTTAATTTTAATTTTAATTTTAATTTTAATTTTAATTTTAATTTTAATTTTAATTTTAATTTTAATTTTAATTTTAATTTTAATTTTAATTTTAATTTTAATTTTAATTTTAATTTTAATTTTAATTTTAATTTTAATTTTAATTTTAATTTTAATTTTAATTTTAATTTTAATTTTAATTTTAATTTTAATTTTAATTTTAATTTTAATTTTAATTTTAATTTTAATTTTAATTTTAATTTTAATTTTAATTTTAATTTTAATTTTAATTTTAATTTTAATTTTAATTTTAATTTTAATTTTAATTTTAATTTTAATTTTAATTTTAATTTTAATTTTAATTTTAATTTTTTTAATTTTAATTTTAATTTTAATTTTAATTTTAATTTTAATTTTAATTTTAATTTTAATTTTAATTTTAATTTTAATTTTAATTTTAATTTTAATTTTAATTTTAATTTTAATTTTAATTTTAATTTTAATTTTTTAATTTTAATTTTAATTTTAATTTTAATTTTAATTTTAATTTTAATTTTAATTTTAATTTTAATTTTAATTTTAATTTTAATTTTAATTTTAATTTTAATTTTAATTTTAATTTTAATTTTAATTTTAATTTTAATTTTAATTTTAATTTTAATTTTAATTTTAATTTTAATTTTAATTTTAATTTTAATTTTAATTTTAATTTTAATTTTAATTTTAATTTTAATTTTAATTTTAATTTTAATTTTAATTTTAATTTTAATTTTAATTTTAATTTTAATTTTAATTTTAATTTTAATTTTAATTTTAATTTTAATTTTAATTTTAATTTTAATTTTAATTTTAATTTTAATTTTAATTTTAATTTTTTTAATTTTAATTTTAATTTTAATTTTAATTTTAATTTTAATTTTAATTTTAATTTTAATTTTAATTTTAATTTTAATTTTAATTTTAATTTTAATTTTAATTTTAATTTTAATTTTAATTTTAATTTTAAATTTTTTAATTTTAATTTTTTTAATTTTAATTTTAATTTTAATTTTAATTTTAATTTTAATTTTAATTTTAATTTTAATTTTAATTTTAATTTTAATTTTAATTTTAATTTTAATTTTAATTTTAATTTTAATTTTTTAATTTTAATTTTAATTTTAATTTTAATTTTAATTTTAATTTTAATTTTAATTTTAATTTTAATTTTAATTTTAATTTTAATTTTAATTTTAATTTTAATTTTAATTTTAATTTTAATTTTAATTTTAATTTTAATTTTAATTTTAATTTTAATTTTAATTTTAATTTTAATTTTAATTTTAATTTTAATTTTAATTTTAATTTTAATTTTAATTTTAATTTTAATTTTAATTTTAATTTTAATTTTAATTTTAATTTTAATTTTAATTTTAATTTTAATTTTAATTTTAATTTTAATTTTAATTTTAATTTTAATTTTAATTTTAATTTTAATTTTAATTTTAATTTTAATTTTTAATTTTAATTTTAATTTTAATTTTAATTTTTAATTTTAATTTTAATTTTAATTTTAATTTTAATTTTAATTTTAATTTTAATTTTAATTTTAATTTTAATTTTAATTTTAATTTTAATTTTAATTTTAATTTTAATTTTAATTTTAATTTTAATTTTAATTTTAATTTTAATTTTAATTTTAATTTTAATTTTAATTTTTTTAATTTTAATTTTAATTTTAATTTTAATTTTAATTTTAATTTTAATTTTAATTTTAATTTTAATTTTAATTTTAATTTTAATTTTAATTTTAATTTTAATTTTAATTTTAATTTTAATTTTAATTTTAATTTTAATTTTAATTTTAATTTTAATTTTAATTTTAATTTTAATTTTAATTTTAATTTTAATTTTAATTTTAATTTTAATTTTAATTTTAATTTTAATTTTAATTTTAATTTTAATTTTAATTTTAATTTTAATTTTAATTTTAATTTTAATTTTAATTTTAATTTTAATTTTAATTTTAATTTTAATTTTAATTTTAATTTTAATTTTAATTTTAATTTTTTTAATTTTAATTTTAATTTTAATTTTTTAATTTTAATTTTAATTTTAATTTTAATTTTAATTTTAATTTTAATTTTAATTTTAATTTTAATTTTAATTTTAATTTTAATTTTAATTTTAATTTTAATTTTAATTTTAATTTTTAATTTTAATTTTAATTTTAATTTTAATTTTAATTTTAATTTTAATTTTAATTTTAATTTTAATTTTAATTTTAATTTTAATTTTAATTTTAATTTTAATTTTAATTTTAATTTTAATTTTAATTTTAATTTTAATTTTAATTTTAATTTTAATTTTAATTTTAATTTTAATTTTAATTTTAATTTTAATTTTAATTTTTTAATTTTAATTTTAATTTTAATTTTAATTTTAATTTTAATTTTAATTTTAATTTTAATTTTAATTTTAATTTTAATTTTAATTTTAATTTTAATTTTAATTTTAATTTTAATTTTAATTTTAATTTTAATTTTAATTTTAATTTTAATTTTAATTTTAATTTTAATTTTAATTTTAATTTTAATTTTAATTTTAATTTTAATTTTAATTTTAATTTTAATTAATTTTTTTAATTTTAATTTTTTTAATTTTAATTTTAATTTTAATTTTAATTTTAATTTTAATTTTTTTAATTTTAATTTTAATTTTAATTTTAATTTTAATTTTAATTTTAATTTTAATTTTAATTTTAATTTTAATTTTAATTTTAATTTTAATTTTTTTTAATTTTAATTTTAATTTTTTAATTTTAATTTTAATTTTAATTTTAATTTTAATTTTAATTTTAATTTTAATTTTAATTTTAACCCTAATTTTAAACCCTAACCCCCCTAACCCTAATTTTAATTTTAACCCTAACCCTAACCCTACCCTAACCCTAACCTAACCCTAACCTTTAACTCCCTCTAATTTTACACTCCCTTCCTGACCTCAACCTAACCCAGGGGGGATTTGTGCATTTTCCCTCTTCTGACCTGGCCTGACATGCAAATTCTCTAATAGACGCCTGGACATGTCATTTTTACTAACCTTAACCACTCCCAAGTTCTTGCTGGATCGTCTGCTGCTTGCTGGACACTGGTTGGCGCCGCCTGTGGACAGGAAAATGCACAGGGACATCAAATTTTCATGGGAGTCTATGGGAAACTTTTGGCAGGAATGTCCTAGACACACAATCAAGACGTCTATGGAAAGCCCGTCCCGGACTGAGCAAAATGACCAATTTTCAAGTCTAACCCACCTTCCTAGCCAGAGTACAGATATAACCCTAACCAGCGAAAGCCGCTCTCCCCCACCCCTCCCACCACATAACTTTTGAACCATACATCACACACACTTGATAAGGACATCTACCCCCACTATATCGACCACCAGGAACACGATGACACCACTCCCGAGTCTCTACGACACTCCCTTCCTGACCTCAACCTAACCCAGGGGGGATTTGTGCATTTTCCCTCTTCTGACCTGGCCTGACATGCAAATTCTCTAATAGACGCCTGGACATGTCATTTTTACTAACCTTAACCACTCCCAAGTTCTTGCTGGATCGTCTGCTGCTTGCTGGACACTGGTTGGCGCCGCCTGTGGACAGGAAAATGCACAGGGACATCAAATTTTCATGGGAGTCTATGGGAAACTTTTGGCAGGAATGTCCTAGACACACAATCAAGACGTCTATGGAAAGCCCGTCCCGGACTGAGCAAAATGACCAATTTTCAAGTCTAACCCACCTTCCTAGCCAGAGTCACAGATATAACCCTAACCAGCGAAAGCCGCTCTCCCCCACCCCTCCCACCACATAACTTTTGAACCATACATCACACACACTTGATAAGGACATCTACCCCCACTATATCGACCACCAGGAACACGATGACACCACTCCCGAGTCTCTACGACACTCCCTTCCTGACCTCAACCTAACCCAGGGGGGATTTGTGCATTTTCCCTCTTCTGACCTGGCCTGACATGCAAATTCTCTAATAGACGCCTGGACATGTCATTTTTACTAACCTTAACCACTCCCAAGTTCTTGCTGGATCGTCTGCTGCTTGCTGGACACTGGTTGGCGCCGCCTGTGGACAGGAAAATGCACAGGGACATCAAATTTTCATGGGAGTCTATGGGAAACTTTTGGCAGGAATGTCCTAGACACACAATCAAGACGTCTATGGAAAGCCCGTCCCGGACTGAGCAAAATGACCAATTTTCAAGTCTAACCCACCTTCCTAGCCAGAGTCACAGATATAACCCTAACCAGCGAAAGCCGCTCTCCCCCACCCCTCCCACCACATAACTTTTGAACCATACATCACACACACTTGATAAGGACATCTACCCCCACTATATCGACCACCAGGAACACGATGACACCACTCCCGAGTCTCTACGACACTCCCTTCCTGACCTCAACCTAACCCAGGGGGGATTTGTGCATTTTCCCTCTTCTGACCTGGCCTGACATGCAAATTCTCTAATAGACGCCTGGACATGTCATTTTTACTAACCTTAACCACTCCCAAGTTCTTGCTGGATCGTCTGCTGCTTGCTGGACACTGGTTGGCGCCGCCTGTGGACAGGAAAATGCACAGGGACATCAAATTTTCATGGGAGTCTATGGGAAACTTTTCGCAGGAATGTCCTAGACACACAATCAAGACGTCTATGGAAAGCCCGTCCCGGACTGAGCAAAATGACCAATTTTCAAGTCTAACCCACCTTCCTAGCCAGAGTCACAGATATAACCCTAACCAGCGAAAGCCGCTCTCCCCCACCCCTCCCACCACATAACTTTTGAACCATACATCACACACACTTGATAAGGACATCTACCCCCACTATATCGACCACCAGGAACACGATGACACCACTCCCGAGTCTCTACGACACTCCCTTCCTGACCTCAACCTAACCCAGGGGGGATTTGTGCATTTTCCCTCTTCTGACCTGGCCTGACATGCAAATTCTCTAATAGACGCCTGGACATGTCATTTTTACTAACCTTAACCACTCCCAAGTTCTTGCTGGATCGTCTGCTGCTTGCTGGACACTGGTTGGCGCCGCCTGTGGACAGGAAAATGCACAGGGACATCAAATTTTCATGGGAGTCTATGGGAAACTTTTCGCAGGAATGTCCTAGACACACAATCAAGACGTCTATGGAAAGGAAAGCCCGTCCCGGACTGAGCAAAATGACCAATTTTCAAGTCTAACCCACCTTCCTAGCCAGAGTCACAGATATAACCCTAACCAGCGAAAGCCGCTCTCCCCCACCCCTCCCACCACATAACTTTTGAACCATACATCACACACACTTGATAAGGACATCTACCCCCACTATATCGACCACCAGGAACACGATGACACCACTCCCGAGTCTCTACGACACTCCCTTCCTGACCTCAACCTAACCCAGGGGGGATTTGTGCATTTTCCCTCTTCTGACCTGGCCTGACATGCAAATTCTCTAATAGACGCCTGGACATGTCATTTTTACTAACCTTAACCACTCCCAAGTTCTTGCTGGATCGTCTGCTGCTTGCTGGACACTGGTTGGCGCCGCCTGTGGACAGGAAAATGCACAGGGACATCAAATTTTCATGGAGTCTATGGGAAACTTTTCGCAGGAATGTCCTAGACACACAATCAAGACGTCTATGGAAAGCCCGTCCCGGACTGAGCAAAATGACCAATTTTCAAGTCTAACCCACCTTCCTAGCCAGAGTCACAGATATAACCCTAACCAGCGAAAGCCGCTCTCCCCCACCCCTCCCACCACATAACTTTTGAACCATACATCACACACACTTGATAAGGACATCTACCCCCACTATATCGACCACCAGGAACACGATGACACCACTCCCGAGTCTCTACGACACTCCCTTCCTGACCTCAACCTAACCCAGGGGGGATTTGTGCATTTTCCCTCTTCTGACCTGGCCTGACATGCAAATTCTCTAATAGACGCCTGGACATGTCATTTTTACTAACCTTAACCACTCCCAAGTTCTTGCTGGATCGTCTGCTGCTTGCTGGACACTGGTTGGCGCCGCCTGTGGACAGGAAAATGCACAGGGACATCAAATTTTCATGGGAGTCTATGGGAAACTTTTCGCAGGAATGTCCTAGACACACAATCAAGACGTCTATGGAAAGCCCGTCCCGGACTGAGCAAAATGACCAATTTTCAAGTCTAACCCACCTTCCTAGCCAGAGTCACAGATATAACCCTAACCAGCGAAAGCCGCTCTCCCCCACCCCTCCCACCACATAACTTTTGAACCATACATCACACACACTTGATAAGGACATCTACCCCCACTATATCGACCACCAGGAACACGATGACACCACTCCCGAGTCTCTACGACACTCCCTTCCTGACCTCAACCTAACCCAGGGGGGATTTGTGCATTTTCCCTCTTCTGACCTGGCCTGACATGCAAATTCTCTAATAGACGCCTGGACATGTCATTTTTACTAACCTTAACCACTCCCAAGTTCTTGCTGGATCGTCTGCTGCTTGCTGGACACTGGTTGGCGCCGCCTGTGGACAGGAAAATGCACAGGGACATCAAATTTTCATGGGAGTCTATGGGAAACTTTTGGCAGGAATGTCCTAGACACACAATCAAGACGTCTATGGAAAGCCCGTCCCGGACTGAGCAAAATGACCAATTTTCAAGTCTAACCCACCTTCCTAGCCAGAGTCACAGATATAACCCTAACCAGCGAAAGCCGCTCTCCCCCACCCCTCCCACCACATAACTTTTGAACCATACATCACACACACTTGATAAGGACATCTACCCCCACTATATCGACCACCAGGAACACGATGACACCACTCCCGAGTCTCTACGACACTCCCTTCCTGACCTCAACCTAACCCAGGGGGGATTTGTGCATTTTCCCTCTTCTGACCTGGCCTGACATGCAAATTCTCTAATAGACGCCTGGACATGTCATTTTTACTAACCTTAACCACTCCCAAGTTCTTGCTGGATCGTCTGCTGCTTGCTGGACACTGGTTGGCGCCGCCTGTGGACAGGAAAATGCACAGGGACATCAAATTTTCATGGGAGTCTATGGGAAACTTTTGGCAGGAATGTCCTAGACACACAATCAAGACGTCTATGGAAAGCCCGTCCCGGACTGAGCAAAATGACCAATTTTCAAGTCTAACCCACCTTCCTAGCCAGAGTCACAGATATAACCCTAACCAGCGAAAGCCGCTCTCCCCCACCCCTCCCACCACATAACTTTTGAACCATACATCACACACACTTGATAAGGACATCTACCCCCACTATATCGACCACCAGGAACACGATGACACCACTCCCGAGTCTCTACGACACTCCCTTCCTGACCTCAACCTAACCCAGGGGGGATTTGTGCATTTTCCCTCTTCTGACCTGGCCTGACATGCAAATTCTCTAATAGACGCCTGGACATGTCATTTTTACTAACCTTAACCACTCCCAAGTTCTTGCTGGATCGTCTGCTGCTTGCTGGACACTGGTTGGCGCCGCCTGTGGACAGGAAAATGCACAGGGACATCAAATTTTCATGGGAGTCTATGGGAAACTTTTCGCAGGAATGTCCTAGACACACAATCAAGACGTCTATGGAAAGCCCGTCCCGGACTGAGCAAAATGACCAATTTTCAAGTCTAACCCACCTTCCTAGCCAGAGTCACAGATATAACCCTAACCAGCGAAAGCCGCTCTCCCCCACCCCTCCCACCACATAACTTTTGAACCATACATCACACACACTTGATAAGGACATCTACCCCCACTATATCGACCACCAGGAACACGATGACACCACTCCCGAGTCTCTACGACACTCCCTTCCTGACCTCAACCTAACCCAGGGGGGATTTGTGCATTTTCCCTCTTCTGACCTGGCCTGACATGCAAATTCTCTAATAGACGCCTGGACATGTCATTTTTACTAACCTTAACCACTCCCAAGTTCTTGCTGGATCGTCTGCTGCTTGCTGGACACTGGTTGGCGCCGCCTGTGGACAGGAAAATGCACAGGGACATCAAATTTTCATGGGAGTCTATGGGAAACTTTTGGCAGGAATGTCCTAGACACACAATCAAGACGTCTATGGAAAGCCCGTCCCGGACTGAGCAAAATGACCAATTTTCAAGTCTAACCCACCTTCCTAGCCAGAGTCACAGATATAACCCTAACCAGCGAAAGCCGCTCTCCCCCACCCCTCCCACCACATAACTTTTGAACCATACATCACACACACTTGATAAGGACATCTACCCCCACTATATCGACCACCAGGAACACGATGACACCACTCCCGAGTCTCTACGACACTCCCTTCCTGACCTCAACCTAACCCAGGGGGGATTTGTGCATTTTCCCTCTTCTGACCTGGCCTGACATGCAAATTCTCTAATAGACGCCTGGACATGTCATTTTTACTAACCTTAACCACTCCCAAGTTCTTGCTGGATCGTCTGCTGCTTGCTGGACACTGGTTGGCGCCGCCTGTGGACAGGAAAATGCACAGGGACATCAAATTTTCATGGAGTCTATGGGAAACTTTTCGCAGGAATGTCCTAGACACACAATCAAGACGTCTATGGAAAGCCCGTCCCGGACTGAGCAAAATGACCAATTTTCAAGTCTAACCCACCTTCCTAGCCAGAGTCACAGATATAACCCTAACCAGCGAAAGCCGCTCTCCCCCACCCCTCCCACCACATAACTTTTGAACCATACATCACACACACTTGATAAGGACATCTACCCCCACTATATCGACCACCAGGAACACGATGACACCACTCCCGAGTCTCTACGACACTCCCTTCCTGACCTCAACCTAACCCAGGGGGGATTTGTGCATTTTCCCTCTTCTGACCTGGCCTGACATGCAAATTCTCTAATAGACGCCTGGACATGTCATTTTTACTAACCTTAACCACTCCCAAGTTCTTGCTGGATCGTCTGCTGCTTGCTGGACACTGGTTGGCGCCGCCTGTGGACAGGAAAATGCACAGGGACATCAAATTTTCATGGGAGTCTATGGGAAACTTTTGGCAGGAATGTCCTAGACACACAATCAAGACGTCTATGGAAAGCCCGTCCCGGACTGAGCAAAATGACCAATTTTCAAGTCTAACCCACCTTCCTAGCCAGAGTCACAGATATAACCCTAACCAGCGAAAGCCGCTCTCCCCCACCCCTCCCACCACATAACTTTTGAACCATACATCACACACACTTGATAAGGACATCTACCCCCACTATATCGACCACCAGGAACACGATGACACCACTCCCGAGTCTCTACGACACTCCCTTCCTGACCTCAACCTAACCCAGGGGGGATTTGTGCATTTTCCCTCTTCTGACCTGGCCTGACATGCAAATTCTCTAATAGACG
The DNA here is from genome assembly GCA_030347415.2 of Decapterus maruadsi. Classification (NCBI taxonomy): domain Eukaryota; kingdom Metazoa; phylum Chordata; class Actinopteri; order Carangiformes; family Carangidae; genus Decapterus; species Decapterus maruadsi. The sequence goes on from CM064897.1 coordinate 26,985,532, forward strand.
CCTGGACATGTCATTTTTACTAACCTTAACCACTCCCAAGTTCTTGCTGGATCGTCTGCTGCTTGCTGGACACTGGTTGGCGCCGCCTGTGGACAGGAAAATGCACAGGGACATCAAATTTTCATGGGAGTCTATGGGAAACTTTTCGCAGGAATGTCCTAGACACACAATCAAGACGTCTATGGAAAGCCCGTCCCGGACTGAGCAAAATGACCAATTTTCAAGTCTAACCCACCTTCCTAGCCAGAGTCACAGATATAACCCTAACCAGCGAAAGCCGCTCTCCCCCACCCCTCCCACCACATAACTTTTGAACCATACATCACACACACTTGATAAGGACATCTACCCCCACTATATCGACCACCAGGAACACGATGACACCACTCCCGAGTCTCTACGACACTCCCTTCCTGACCTCAACCTAACCCAGGGGGGATTTGTGCATTTTCCCTCTTCTGACCTGGCCTGACATGCAAATTCTCTAATAGACGCCTGGACATGTCATTTTTACTAACCTTAACCACTCCCAAGTTCTTGCTGGATCGTCTGCTGCTTGCTGGACACTGGTTGGCGCCGCCTGTGGACAGGAAAATGCACAGGGACATCAAATTTTCATGGGAGTCTATGGGAAACTTTTGGCAGGAATGTCCTAGACACACAATCAAGACGTCTATGGAAAGCCCGTCCCGGACTGAGCAAAATGACCAATTTTCAAGTCTAACCCACCTTCCTAGCCAGAGTCACAGATATAACCCTAACCAGCGAAAGCCGCTCTCCCCCACCCCTCCCACCACATAACTTTTGAACCATACATCACACACACTTGATAAGGACATCTACCCCCACTATATCGACCACCAGGAACACGATGACACCACTCCCGAGTCTCTACGACACTCCCTTCCTGACCTCAACCTAACCCAGGGGGGATTTGTGCATTTTCCCTCTTCTGACCTGGCCTGACATGCAAATTCTCTAATAGACGCCTGGACATGTCATTTTTACTAACCTTAACCACTCCCAAGTTCTTGCTGGATCGTCTGCTGCTTGCTGGACACTGGTTGGCGCCGCCTGTGGACAGGAAAATGCACAGGGACATCAAATTTTCATGGGAGTCTATGGGAAACTTTTGGCAGGAATGTCCTAGACACACAATCAAGACGTCTATGGAAAGCCCGTCCCGGACTGAGCAAAATGACCAATTTTCAAGTCTAACCCACCTTCCTAGCCAGAGTCACAGATATAACCCTAACCAGCGAAAGCCGCTCTCCCCCACCCCTCCCACCACATAACTTTTGAACCATACATCACACACACTTGATAAGGACATCTACCCCCACTATATCGACCACCAGGAACACGATGACACCACTCCCGAGTCTCTACGACACTCCCTTCCTGACCTCAACCTAACCCAGGGGGGATTTGTGCATTTTCCCTCTTCTGACCTGGCCTGACATGCAAATTCTCTAATAGACGCCTGGACATGTCATTTTTACTAACCTTAACCACTCCCAAGTTCTTGCTGGATCGTCTGCTGCTTGCTGGACACTGGTTGGCGCCGCCTGTGGACAGGAAAATGCACAGGGACATCAAATTTTCATGGGAGTCTATGGGAAACTTTTGGCAGGAATGTCCTAGACACACAATCAAGACGTCTATGGAAAGCCCGTCCCGGACTGAGCAAAATGACCAATTTTCAAGTCTAACCCACCTTCCTAGCCAGAGTCACAGATATAACCCTAACCAGCGAAAGCCGCTCTCCCCCACCCCTCCCACCACATAACTTTTGAACCATACATCACACACACTTGATAAGGACATCTACCCCCACTATATCGACCACCAGGAACACGATGACACCACTCCCGAGTCTCTACGACACTCCCTTCCTGACCTCAACCTAACCCAGGGGGGATTTGTGCATTTTCCCTCTTCTGACCTGGCCTGACATGCAAATTCTCTAATAGACGCCTGGACATGTCATTTTTACTAACCTTAACCACTCCCAAGTTCTTGCTGGATCGTCTGCTGCTTGCTGGACACTGGTTGGCGCCGCCTGTGGACAGGAAAATGCACAGGGACATCAAATTTTCATGGGAGTCTATGGGAAACTTTTCGCAGGAATGTCCTAGACACACAATCAAGACGTCTATGGAAAGCCCGTCCCGGACTGAGCAAAATGACCAATTTTCAAGTCTAACCCACCTTCCTAGCCAGAGTCACAGATATAACCCTAACCAGCGAAAGCCGCTCTCCCCCACCCCTCCCACCACATAACTTTTGAACCATACATCACACACACTTGATAAGGACATCTACCCCCACTATATCGACCACCAGGAACACGATGACACCACTCCCGAGTCTCTACGACACTCCCTTCCTGACCTCAACCTAACCCAGGGGGGATTTGTGCATTTTCCCTCTTCTGACCTGGCCTGACATGCAAATTCTCTAATAGACGCCTGGACATGTCATTTTTACTAACCTTAACCACTCCCAAGTTCTTGCTGGATCGTCTGCTGCTTGCTGGACACTGGTTGGCGCCGCCTGTGGACAGGAAAATGCACAGGGACATCAAATTTTCATGGAGTCTATGGGAAACTTTTCGCAGGAATGTCCTAGACACACAATCAAGACGTCTATGGAAAGCCCGTCCCGGACTGAGCAAAATGACCAATTTTCAAGTCTAACCCACCTTCCTAGCCAGAGTCACAGATATAACCCTAACCAGCGAAAGCCGCTCTCCCCCCCCCTCCCACCACATAACTTTTGAACCATACATCACACACACTTGATAAGGACATCTACCCCCACTATATCGACCACCAGGAACACGATGACACCACTCCCGAGTCTCTACGACACTCCCTTCCTGACCTCAACCTAACCCAGGGGGGATTTGTGCATTTTCCCTCTTCTGACCTGGCCTGACATGCAAATTCTCTAATAGACGCCTGGACATGTCATTTTTACTAACCTTAACCACTCCCAAGTTCTTGCTGGATCGTCTGCTGCTTGCTGGACACTGGTTGGCGCCGCCTGTGGACAGGAAAATGCACAGGGACATCAAATTTTCATGGGAGTCTATGGGAAACTTTTGGCAGGAATGTCCTAGACACACAATCAAGACGTCTATGGAAAGCCCGTCCCGGACTGAGCAAAATGACCAATTTTCAAGTCTAACCCACCTTCCTAGCCAGAGTCACAGATATAACCCTAACCAGCGAAAGCCGCTCTCCCCCACCCCTCCCACCACATAACTTTTGAACCATACATCACACACACTTGATAAGGACATCTACCCCCACTATATCGACCACCAGGAACACGATGACACCACTCCCGAGTCTCTACGACACTCCCTTCCTGACCTCAACCTAACCCAGGGGGGATTTGTGCATTTTCCCTCTTCTGACCTGGCCTGACATGCAAATTCTCTAATAGACGCCTGGACATGTCATTTTTACTAACCTTAACCACTCCCAAGTTCTTGCTGGATCGTCTGCTGCTTGCTGGACACTGGTTGGCGCCGCCTGTGGACAGGAAAATGCACAGGGACATCAAATTTTCATGGGAGTCTATGGGAAACTTTTCGCAGGAATGTCCTAGACACACAATCAAGACGTCTATGGAAAGCCCGTCCCGGACTGAGCAAAATGACCAATTTTCAAGTCTAACCCACCTTCCTAGCCAGAGTCACAGATATAACCCTAACCAGCGAAAGCCGCTCTCCCCCACCCCTCCCACCACATAACTTTTGAACCATACATCACACACACTTGATAAGGACATCTACCCCCACTATATCGACCACCAGGAACACGATGACACCACTCCCGAGTCTCTACGACACTCCCTTCCTGACCTCAACCTAACCCAGGGGGGATTTGTGCATTTTCCCTCTTCTGACCTGGCCTGACATGCAAATTCTCTAATAGACGCCTGGACATGTCATTTTTACTAACCTTAACCACTCCCAAGTTCTTGCTGGATCGTCTGCTGCTTGCTGGACACTGGTTGGCGCCGCCTGTGGACAGGAAAATGCACAGGGACATCAAATTTTCATGGGAGTCTATGGGAAACTTTTGGCAGGAATGTCCTAGACACACAATCAAGACGTCTATGGAAAGCCCGTCCCGGACTGAGCAAAATGACCAATTTTCAAGTCTAACCCACCTTCCTAGCCAGAGTCACAGATATAACCCTAACCAGCGAAAGCCGCTCTCCCCCACCCCTCCCACCACATAACTTTTGAACCATACATCACACACACTTGATAAGGACATCTACCCCCACTATATCGACCACCAGGAACACGATGACACCACTCCCGAGTCTCTACGACACTCCCTTCCTGACCTCAACCTAACCCAGGGGGGATTTGTGCATTTTCCCTCTTCTGACCTGGCCTGACATGCAAATTCTCTAATAGACGCCTGGACATGTCATTTTTACTAACCTTAACCACTCCCAAGTTCTTGCTGGATCGTCTGCTGCTTGCTGGACACTGGTTGGCGCCGCCTGTGGACAGGAAAATGCACAGGGACATCAAATTTTCATGGAGTCTATGGGAAACTTTTCGCAGGAATGTCCTAGACACACAATCAAGACGTCTATGGAAAGCCCGTCCCGGACTGAGCAAAATGACCAATTTTCAAGTCTAACCCACCTTCCTAGCCAGAGTCACAGATATAACCCTAACCAGCGAAAGCCGCTCTCCCCCACCCCTCCCACCACATAACTTTTGAACCATCACACACACTTGATAAGGACATCTACCCCCACTATATCGACCACCAGGAACACGATGACACCACTCCCGAGTCTCTACGACACTCCCTTCCTGACCTCAACCTAACCCAGAGGGGATTTGTGCATTTTCCCTCTTCTGACCTGGCCTGACATGCAAATTCTCTAATAGACGCCTGGACATGTCATTTTTACTAACCTTAACCACTCCCAAGTTCTTGCTGGATCGTCTGCTGCTTGCTGGACACTGGTTGGCGCCGCCTGTGGACAGGAAAATGCACAGGGACATCAAATTTACATGGCAGTCTATGGGAAACTTTTGGCAGGAATGTCCTAGACACACAATCAAGACGTCTATGGAAAGCCCGTCCCGGACTGAGCAAAATGACCAATTTTCAAGTCTAACCCACCTTCCTAGCCAGAGTTACAGATATAACCCTATCCAGCGAAAGCCGCTCTCCCCCACCCCTCCCACCACATAACTTTTGAACCATACATCACACACACTTGGTAAGGACATCTACCCCCACTATATCGACCACCAGGAACACGATGACACCACTCCCGAGTCTCTACGACACTCCCTTCCTGACCTCAACCTAACCCAGAGGGGATTTGTGCATTTTCCCTCTTCTGACCTGGCCTGACATGCAAATTCTCTAATAGACGCCTGGACATGTCATTTTTACTAACCTTAACCACTCCCAAGTTCTTGCTGGATCGTCTGCTGCTTGCTGGACACTGGTTGGCGCCGCCTGTGGACAGGAAAATGCACAGGGACATCAAATTTACATGGCAGTCTATGGGAAACTTTTGGCAGGAATGTCCTAGACACACAATCAAGACGTCTATGGAAAGCCCGTCCCGGACTGAGCAAAATGACCAATTTTCAAGTCTAACCCACCTTCCTAGCCAGAGTCACAGATATAACCCTAACCAGCGAAAGCCGCTCTCCCCCACCCCTCCCACCACATAACTTTTGAACCATACATCACACACACTTGGTAAGGACATCTACCCCCACTATATCGACCACCAGGAACACGATGACACCACTCCCGAGTCTCTACGACACTCCCTTCCTGACCTCAACCTAACCCAGGGGGGATTTGTGCATTTTCCCTCTTCTGACCTGGCCTGACATGCAAATTCTCTAATAGACGCCTGGACATGTCATTTTTACTAACCTTAACCACTCCCAAGTTCTTGCTGGATCGTCTGCTGCTTGCTGGACACTGGTTGGCGCCGCCTGTGGACAGGAAAATGCACAGGGACATCAAATTTACATGGCAGTCTATGGGAAACTTTTGGCAGGAATGTCCTAGACACACAATCAAGACGTCTATGGAAAGCCCGTCCCGGACTGAGCAAAATGACCAATTTTCAAGTCTAACCCACCTTCCTAGCCAGAGTCACAGATATAACCCTAACCAGCGAAAGCCGCTCTCCCCCACCCCTCCCACCACATAACTTTTGAACCATACATCACACACACTTGGTAAGGACATCTACCCCCACTATATCGACCACCAGGAACACGATGACACCACTCCCGAGTCTCTACGACACTCCCTTCCTGACCTCAACCTAACCCAGAGGGGATTTGTGCATTTTCCCTCTTCTGACCTGGCCTGACATGCAAATTCTCTAATAGACGCCTGGACATGTCATTTTTACTAACCTTAACCACTCCCAAGTTCTTGCTGGATCGTCTGCTGCTTGCTGGACACTGGTTGGCGCCGCCTGTGGACAGGAAAATGCACAGGGACATCAAATTTACATGGCAGTCTATGGGAAACTTTTGGCAGGAATGTCCTAGACACACAATCAAGACGTCTATGGAAAGCCCGTCCCGGACTGAGCAAAATGACCAATTTTCAAGTCTAACCCACCTTCCTAGCCAGAGTTACAGATATAACCCTATCCAGCGAAAGCCGCTCTCCCCCACCCCTCCCACCACATAAATTTTGAACCATACATCACACACACTTGATAAGGACACTACCCCCACTATATCGACCACCAGGAACACGATGACACCACTCCCGAGTCTCTACGACACTCCCTTCCTGACCTCAACCTAACCCAGGGGGGATTTGTGCATTTTCCCTCTTCTGACCTGGCCTGACATGCAAATTCTCTAATAGACGCCTGGACATGTCATTTTTACTAACCTTAACCACTCCCAAGTTCTTGCTGGATCGTCTGCTGCTTGCTGGACACTGGTTGGCGCCGCCTGTGGACAGGAAAATGCACAGGGACATCAAATTTTCATGGCAGTCTATGGGAAACTTTTCGCAGGAATGTCCTAGACACACAATCAAGACGTCTATGGAAAGCCCGTCCCGGACTGAGCAAAATGACCAATTTTCAAGTCTAACCCACCTTCCTAGCCAGAGTCACAGATATAACCCTATCCAGCGAAAGCCGCTCTCCCCCACCCCTCCCACCACATAACTTTTGAACCATACATCACACACACTTGGTAAGGACATCTACCCCCACTATATCGACCACCAGGAACACGATGACACCACTCCCGAGTCTCTACGACACTCCCTTCCTGACCTCAAACCTAACCCAGGGGGGATTTGTGCATTTTCCCTCTTCTGACCTGGCCTGACATGCAAATTCTCTAATAGACGCCTGGACATGTCATTTTTACTAACCTTAACCACTCCCAAGTTCTTGCTGGATCGTCTGCTGCTTGCTGGACACTGGTTGGCGCCGCCTGTGGACAGGAAAATGCACAGGGACATCAAATTTTCATGGCAGTCTATGGGAAACTTTTCGCAGGAATGTCCTAGACACACAATCAAGACGTCTATGGAAAGCCCGTCCCGGACTGAGCAAAATGACCAATTTTCAAGTCTAACCCACCTTCCTAGCCAGAGTCACAGATATAACCCTATCCAGCGAAAGCCGCTCTCCCCCACCCCTCCCACCACATAACTTTTGAACCATACATCACACACACTTGGTAAGGACATCTACCCCCACTATATCGACCACCAGGAACACGATGACACCACTCCCGAGTCTCTACGACACTCCCTTCCTGACCTCAACCTAACCCAGGGGGGATTTGTGCATTTTCCCTCTTCTGACCTGGCCTGACATGCAAATTCTCTAATAGACGCCTGGACATGTCATTTTTACTAACCTTAACCACTCCCAAGTTCTTGCTGGATCGTCTGCTGCTTGCTGGACACTGGTTGGCGCCGCCTGTGGACAGGAAAATGCACAGGGACATCAAATTTTCATGGGAGTCTACAGGAGTTGTAGCCAGAGGACGCAAAAGTGCGCTATCAAAAGGTACATGTCCAAGAGGAGAATAGGAGCGGTGTCTTCCGTTTGTCAATCGGATGCTCCTATCCACAGTTTGTGAAAAAGGTGGCTTTACACTTTACCCGCTTGTACCCCGATACCCTAACCCAGGAATGGCACTTTGTGCATTTTCCACTCCCGATTTTACATGGCAGTCTATGGGAAACTCTTCGCAGGAATGTCCTAGACACACAATCAAGACATCTATGGAAAGCCCGTCCCAGACTGAGTGAAATGACCAATTTTCAAGTCTAACCCACCTTCCTTGCCAGAGTTACAGATATAACCCTCTCCACCGAAAGGCGCTCTCGGCCACCCAGAGGCGGACATAACTTTTCAACCCTAGCTCACAGCAACACCAGCAATTTATTTAAACATATGAAGACCACACATCCAGAGAGCCACAGTGAGCTGGTAAAAAGACAGGCTCAGGCTGCTGTGAAAGAACCTACAACCGCGACCCGCAGCCCGGCAGAAGACCCTGCACGAGAGTCTGCAAAAAAGCCAAGTGTATCCAGGCACAGACAGTTAGCGTCCTACTTTTGACTGTATAGTGATAAAGTCTATAAATATTCTGACCATAATCTACTGTTAACAGACACTTCAGGTATCCAGTGTTGTCCAATTGTTGACATAAAACCAAGGGGCCAGTTGTCGGTCTGAGAAGTGAAGCTCACTTCCGCGTTCAAAAAACTGCAATCCCCGCCGATTCCTGTGGGGGCAGCAGCTCCAGAAGTGAGCAACTCTCCATAGACCCCCATGTTAAAATAGCCGACTTTACAGCTTTCAAAAACATATTTACAGCCTGGTACCACAACGTTTTTTGGTCTCAATCGATAGTTTCTACCCCCGTACACACTCTGAGGGGGGTGAATTTTTTTTCAACGCCACCGTTTTACTGTTATTAGGATAAGATTCTGGCCAATCAGGGCACGGAAACGTTCAGCTACAGGCCCAGAGACAGGCTGCTTCGAGGCCAGTGGGCGGGCTCTCGGCTGGCCAATCCAACATGGCGCTGTTCAAACCGCTGTATTTGAGGCACAAAAACAACTGCACAAAACCAATGGGTGACGTCACGGATGCTACGTCCATTCTTTTTACAGTCTATGCATAAAACAGGCATTTTTTTTTTTAGGGTTACTGAATATTTTTGTCCCTAAAGCCAGAGTCGTTGTCCGCGGATTGGGTCGTCGGGGCCCCCGCCCACGACCGCCACCCAAATCCCATGGCACCATCCCCTTCTGGACCCTCCCGCGGGTGGTGGGCCTACAGGAGGGTGGGCCCACGTCGCTCCTTCGGGCTGCGCCCGGCCGGGTCCCGTGGGCCCACGGAGCCCGGCCACCAGACACTCGCCTGCGGGCCCCGACCCCAGGCCTGGCTCCAGGGTGGGGCCCCGGTGACGCCAATCCGGGCGACATACACGTCCTTGATCTTTTCTTGTCGTCCATCAGGGGTTTTGAACCGCTCTTGGTCTGACCCGTCACCTGAGACCTGTTTGCCTTGGGAGACCCTACCAGGGGCATTAAGCCCCAGACAACATAGCTCCCAGGATCATTCGGGTGCTCAAACCCCTCCACCACGGTAAGGTGGCGGTTCAAGGAGGGGGTCCTGGGGTCCTGTTCACGAGTGAGGGAAGGATGGAGCGCGAGATCGACAGGCGGATCGGTGCAGCGGCTGCAGTCATGCGGTCACTGTATCGGTCCGTTGTGGTGAAGAGGGAGCTAAGTCGAAAGGCGAAGCTCTCAATTTACCGGTCGGTCTACGTTCCCACCCTCACCTATGGTCATGAAATCTGGGTAGTGACCGAAAGAGCAGGGTCGCGATTACAAGCGGCCGAAATGAGCTTCCTTCGCAGGGTGGCGGGGCGCTCCCTCAGAGATAGGGTGAGGAGCTCGGTCACCCGGGAAGAGCTCGGAGTAGAACCGCTGCTCCTCCACATCAAGAGGAGTCAGCTGAGGTGGCTCGGGCACCTGTATAGGATGCCCCCTGGACGCCTCCCTCGTGAGGTGTTCCGGGCATGTCCCACTGGGAGGAGGCCCCGAGGAAGACCCAGGACACGCTGGAGTGACTACGTTGCTCGGCTGGCCTGGGAACGCCTCGGGGTGCCCCCGGAAGAGCTGGAGGAAGTGTCGGCGGAGAGGGAAGTTTGGGGATCCCTGCTCCGACTGCTGCCCCCGCGACCCGGCCCCGGAAGAAGCGGAAGATAATGGATGGATGGATGGATGAATATTTTTGTTTAAGCTGAAAATTGCTTGAGTATCAAGATAAGAAAATATGAAATAAAATTTGGAGATTCTTCATCTTTGCATGGCAGTTTTATTTTTTTTTCTCAAGAAAATCTTGAAATATATGATTGAATGTGATTTTGGTTTTAATCTGTAACATGATTTCTTACATTTTGAAAACATTAGCCTATTTCACATTTCATGAACTGCTGATTATATCACAAACTTTAAAAAATACCTGCAGCTTCTTGTGTTTCAGATTTGACAGTTAATAGGAAAGCCCTAACATCTAATTAAATCCTGAATATCTTTTATAACAAATACATTTTATCTTCCCTATTGTGACATGAAAATTTTATTCTTTTCAGGTGAGTCTCAAAGAGCACGTGAGATCACAACGAGCCTTGCCAAAATGATTGTGAAGGACCAATTTCAATGGTGGAGGACCAAGGTTTCCAGCATTTCATGAAGGTGGTAGATCCTCGATACCAGATCCCTAGTTGGAAATCCATGATGACAGGTGAAATTCCCAAACTGTACGAGCATGCACAAAAAACAGTAAAGGACTTGCAATCTTGCAACAACCCATGTAGCTGTGCAGCACACAGCAGACAATATATCTGAACTCCTCAAAAAACCAACTGATGAATGGGGCATCACCAGTAAGGTTCATGCAGTTGTTACAGACAATGGAGCCAATATGGTCTCTGCTGTGTGTAAAACTTGTTGGAAACATATTCCTTGTTTTTCTCACACACTCAACCTCATTGTGAAGGACTCCGTTAAGGCTGACACAGGTCTTAAGTCCAGCTTGGAGAAATGCAGTGCCATTGTTCGGTTCTTCCATCACAGCACTAGAGCAACTGACAAGCTAAAAGAAGTACAAAATCAGTTGAACTTGCCACAGCATAAACTAATCCAAGCAGTGGATACTAGATGGAACTCTGTGTTGTACATGATTGACAGACTGTATGAGCAACAACAAGCCATCACAACAGCACTTTGCCTTCTTGGGAGAAACAACATGTGCCTATGTGAGGAACAATGGTCCCACATCCGACAGGCCATTGACGTCCTCAGGCCTTTTGAAGAGGCCACCAAGGAGGTTTCAGCCGAGCACTATGTCACGATTTCCAAAGCCATACCTCTGGTCTGTCTTCTCCAGAAAGCAACCACATCTGCTGACCAGGGTAACAGTCTGGCTTCACAACTTGCAGCACAATGCAAGCGAAGGTTCCAAAACATTGAACACAACCACACTCTTGCAGCCAGCACCTTTTTGGACATTTGCTTCAAAAACATTGGCTGAATCCCATTTCACCCCTTGGCCCTACGCCTCACCCCTACCCCTCCGTTTTGCGCGTTCACGTGTAGGGGTAGGGGTGTCCCAATTCCCGTTAGGACGGAGGGGTAGGGGAAAGGGGTAGGGCTATATACCCCTCCAAACGGAGATTTTTCAGAGGCACACTCCAAACGGAGGGGTATGAAAAGTTTCCCAGAATGCATCTGGCGGCAACCGGCAGCGGTGGCTGTAAAACGAAAAGCTGATTTATTTCTCACTGCAGCGCTGTTATTATGTCATTTTAAAACATTTTCATGCGAGAAAGTAGCGGTTTAGGTCCCAAATGTGCGGTTAGTTTGTCCAAATGACGGCTGGTTAGAAGTTCGTTCGCGCCGACGTTTTTTTTCGGAGAAGCAAAGCTCCAGGAGGAGCGGCTCCTCACCGAGGCAGCAGCCGGTCTTCAGCGCCGGTCTGCCGGCTACATTACGTCCTCGTCCTGGGAGAAAAGACGGTCGCTAATTAACATACCCGCAGGTTTTTAGAGGTTTACCACCGGCTGGTTAAATTATTTTTAGCATTTAAATATTAGTCTCATTAATGAAACTTAACAATTCTGACTGGAGCATTATTATTTTGAATGAAAAGAGCTTCATGTGTGTCAGACATCCGCTGCGTCTGGGTTCTGTACACGGAAATCACCACATTTACATCAATAAATTAATGTTTTACAATGAACCGATCAGCCTGCATTAAGTTCTATCTTATATTTATTAAGTTATATGGTACAAGGCTATTTGATTTCTGGCAAAAGCTCGGCGCATCAGCTTACATAAAGCCAGTGAAGACTACGTGATGACGTATGTGATTGTTGAAGGGGTATCCCAATTCATAGGGGTTGATTTTCTACCCCTACCCCTTGTAGCTCCGTTTCAAGGGGCGAGGGGCAAGGGGTAGGGGTAGGGGTAGGGGTATAAAAGAGAAATGGGATTGGGCCATTGTGTTCAGTGATTCTGGAAATGTGGAGATGATTTACCCTCTGGTCCTCCTGTGGCCAAATAAACATTTGTTAATTGATGCCACGGCGTCTCTCCGTTGTCATGGCTGTGACACCTGTTTGAAAGATCAGTCTTTTAGGCTTTGATTCCACAATCTTAATCATTATCTGCAGTCTGTTACTGTTAGTGTCTGATTTTATCATGAGAGTTCTCACTTTCTGACACTTGTAAGCTTTGTTCACACACTTCTGCTTATTATTTACCTTCAGCTTAGACATTGTTCTAACAACATGCTGCTGTTCTGAAGCTGTGGGTGGACTGGAGAACGGTACCATGCTCACTGACAGACATCACTCACGTAGAATTTTTTGTGTCAATTTTAAATTAAAATAAATATTCTGACTGCAGTTTTTAATGATGTGATCTAGTCATCTGGGAAGTAGCTCATGAAAAACTACAGTTTTCTGTTCCTCTGGCTCAGGTGCTGCACCTTGAAAACCCTGTGACTGCATCGCATGTGTGAATAAATTCTTTTTTTTTTGTCCTAAAAAAAAGTGTGTGTGCATAACTTTCAATGTAGATGCTGCACATTCTTGGTTTTTTTCATGCATATTTGCGGATCACAGCTCCATGAACCTGCTTCTACCGTCAGCCCAGTGTTCAGCCAGACCGGGACCGGGACCGGGACCGGGACCGGGACCGGGTCTGCTCCGTTTGAAAGAAGAAGGAAGCGCTTCAGACACCTGCAGCAGCTGCAGCTTCTACTGAGAGCACGTGAGACAGACACACAGATCGACCGCAGACGAGGACATTGTTAAAACTTTTCACACTGATGTAAAAAAAAAAATACTACTGTGTTCTGTGACGGTTGTTATGGCCCAGCTCCAAGACCACAACAAAACAAGGGAACGGAGGACGAAGGACCGATCAAAATGATATTTATTTACAACTCATAGTGAAAATGTGCAACAGAATCAAATGCAAAACAAAAGGGAAAATGCGAAGCCAGCCGACCCAGCTTCCTGCTGGCGGCAGGGAAGAGACAGAATGAGGAGCCAGCCCGGCAGACACAGGTGTACGGGATTGGGCTCCGCGTCACCATGGCAACACTGCAGGGGAAAGAGCCAGAGACACACATACACACATAGGTGTCCCGGCCGGGGCCGTCACACGGTCGAGACAGAAGCAGGTATTTATTTAAACTTAGTGAGGTGAACTGGGTTTGGGAGGGGGGGGGGCAGACAGGTGAAGGGGGGATCAGGGGAGAGAGGCTGCTGATTGAGAAAGGCATAAGATATTTTATTTTTGATCAAATGTTCCAGTTGTTGACTTTAATATTATATATTAATAATATTATACCGTGTTCTAATATCACACAGTGAGAGTTTAATATCATGATACGTCTTAAATACTGCAGTAAATGTCATGGGCTGTTACTGAAGTAGAGCTGTTATTGTGAGATTGTGATGTTGTTAAACCCGACCTGCAGACGTTAGAGACTGATCCATCCAACCATCAGGACGAGGACACATGAAGAAGTCAACACAGCTGATCGACTGAAAGACGGTTCTTGAATACAATTTTAAAGTAGAAAAAAAATGTAACGAGTAATATGACTAATTACTTTCTCTAGGGAGTAATAAAGTCATGTAGGGCATTACTATTTTTAAGAGTAATGTGTAATATATTACTTTTTTCATAAGCCCCAACACTGGTTGTTATGATGGGATGTAAAACCCTTTGAGACAAACTGTAAAAACAGGCAATACAAATAAAACTGCCTTGTCCTTTAACGACATTCCACCGAAACCAAAGTCTTCGCTGCTCTTCGTCGTGTCATGACCAAGACACGTGTCGGGTATGACGTCAGTCTGGCGAACCATTCAAGAGCTACACAACACAACACAACACAACACAACACAACACAACACAACACAACACAACACAACAAGCTCATTTCTAGATGGAGGTCTCTGGCTCCACCTAGTGGACAGACAAAGACACTGCGTGGTGGATTTACAGAAGGACTTCACCTTCACCTGATTTCTCGTCTTTCGTTCCCATGCGTTGAGTGTCGAAAACTTAATTTTATGTTTTTTGATTAAAAAAAAAAAAAATTAAGATATACACTTTAACACACCTGTGTAAATGTGTGGATCGACGATGAGCAGAACTGAAAGAGATGACGATCAAAAACTCACGATCTGGAAGTTTTTATCAGAACTCTGCAAACCGAGTTCTGTGGGGGAAGTGCAGCCGCTCCGAGGCTCCAGCCGCTCGGAGCCGAAACAGGAAGCTCTCAGCCGAAAGTCCCGCCCAGTCTTCACCTTCAGCAACACTGTCTTCCCGCGGTAAAATGTGACGGTCTCTGGGCCACAGCAGGTCGGGAACGCCGGAACGTGATGGTCTCTGGGCCACAGCAGGTCAGGAACGCCGACCCGTACCACAGAAGGACCGTGACCACCGGTGGAGCCGGTGTTCCCGAGCTGCTGTGGCTGAGCAGGGTGAGGAACTCCTTTGTCCGTGTCCAGACTGAGCACTGGCCGTTGCACCAAAGACACATATTTATGTTGTAAATGAAGTACATTTATGTTTTTCTGTAAATGTATGTATTTGGTATTTTGTTATTTTTGCTTTGAGAAACTTGGACGTCATGGGACGCAAGACAAATTTCAGAGCGATCTGACAATAAAGTACAATTAAATTAAATTCAATCACATTCCGGCGTTCCTGACCTGCTGTGGCCCAGATACCATCACATTCCGCGTTGAGAGCCTGTGACACGTCACGGTGTGTCTGTGGAGCGTGTTCATGGTTCAATCTACTTCTTAAAATGATCCAGATAATATTTCAATGTGTGACTCAGACACAAACATGTTTCAAGTTACTGGTATTTTATTTTTTTGCAAAACAAACGATGTAATAAAAGACTTTGGGGTCGTCATGACGTCATGACGTACACAATGTGATGCTTGACAAAATCCAAAACGTTCTTACAATGAAAACAACACAATGAGCTACATAATAAATACAGTCTTTTAAACTATACAAGGTTGTGTGACTGGAGGTGGCCCCATCCAGGAAACGGCAGGTCAAAAAGGTTGGAGGGGAATGTTTCAAAGCACACAGTACAGGCTGAAATATGACAAAAATGTAAAAATAAAAAATAAAATAAGGCCTAGAAATCCAAAGTCCAGAAAATTGTGTTTCTCCAACGTATCCGTGTGTCTCCAGGTTTTCCAGTTGTCCTTTTAAGTTGAATAATCCTGCAGAAAATCAGGACACAGAGAGACACCAATGAGGTCATGGTTACTATGGCAACATTTAATCAGGTTAGGGTCAACACTCTGCTGTCGATGACGGAGGAAACAATAAAGGTTGATCATGTTTGATGGATGACGGAGTCGACTTACAGCTCGTGGCTTCTTGTTCACCTTCATGTCGAACCTGCAACAGAAAGAAAAGCAGCTCATGACGCGACTCTGACGGCGTTCAGGTAAAAAACGAACGTCTGGAAACAAGACCAGGTTCAACGACCACAGATCTAAAGCCAACGCAACATCTGACGAGACCAGCAGCGCTACCGAACATCTGGAACCAGCAGCTTAACGTCTGGAACCAGCAGTTCTACTGAACATCTGGAACCAGCAGCTTAACGTCTGGAACCAGCAGTTCTACTGAACATCTGGAACCAGCAGTTGAATGTCTGGAACCAGCAGTTCTACTGAACATCTGGAACCAGCAGCTGAACGTCTGGAACCAGCAGCTGAACATCTGGAACCAGCAGCTGAACGTCTGGAACCAGCAGCTGAACGTCTGGAACCAGCAGTTGAACGTCTGGAACCAGCAGCTGAACATCTGGAACCAGCAGCTGAACATCTGGAACCAGCAGCTGAACAACTGGAACCAGCAGTTGAACATCTGGAACCAGCAGTTCTACTGAACATCTGGAACCAGCAGCTGAACATCTGGAACCAGCAGCTGAACATCTGGAACCAGCAGCTGAACAACTGGAACCAGCAGCTGAACATCTGGAACCAGCAGCTGAACATCTGGAACCAGCAGCTGAACATCTGGAACCAGCAGCTGAACAACTGGAACCAGCAGTTGAACATCTGGAACCAGCAGTTCTACTGAACATCTGGAACCAGCAGCTGAACGTCTGGAACCAGCAGCAGAACATCTGGAACCAGCAGTTGAACATCTGGAACCAGCAGCTGAACATCTGGAACCAGCAGCTGAACAACTGGAACCAGCAGTTGAACATCTGGAACCAGCAGCTGAACATCTGGAGCCAGCAGTTGAACGTCTAGAACCAGCAGTTGAACATCTGGAACCAGCAGTTGAACGTCTGGAACCAGCAGTTGAACGTCTGGAACCAGCAGTTGAACATCTGGAACCAGCAGCTGAACAACTGGAACCAGCAGTTGAACATCTGGAACCAGCAGCTGAACAACTGGAACCAGCAGTTCTACTGAACATCTGGAACCAGCAGTTGAACGTCTGGAACCAGCAGCTGAACAACTGGAACCAGCAGTTGAACAACTGGAACCAGCAGTTGAACATCTGGAACCAGCAGTTCTACTGAACATCTGGAACCAGCAGCTGAACATCTGGAACCAGCAGCTGAACATCTGGAACCAGCAGCTGAACGTCTGGAACCAGCAGCTGAACGTCTGGAACCAGCAGCTGAACGTCTGGAACCAGCAGCTGAACATCTGGAACCAGCAGCTGAACAACTGGAACCAGCAGTTGAACATCTGGAACCAGCAGTTCTACTGAACATCTGGAACCAGCAGCTGAACGTCTGGAACCAGCAGCAGAACATCTGGAACCAGCAGTTGAACATCTGGAACCAGCAGCTGAACATCTGGAACCAGCAGCTGAACAACTGGAACCAGCAGTTGAACATCTGGAACCAGCAGCTGAACATCTGGAGCCAGCAGTTGAACGTCTAGAACCAGCAGTTGAACATCTGGAACCAGCAGTTGAACGTCTGGAACCAGCAGTTGAACGTCTGGAACCAGCAGTTGAACATCTGGAACCAGCAGCTGAACAACTGGAACCAGCAGTTGAACATCTGGAACCAGCAGCTGAACAACTGGAACCAGCAGTTCTACTGAACATCTGGAACCAGCAGTTGAACGTCTGGAACCAGCAGTTGAACATCTGGAACCAGCAGTTCTACTGAACATCTGGAACCAGCAGCTGAACAACTGGAACCAGCAGCTGAACAACTGGAACCAGCAGCTGAACAACTGGAACCAGCAGCTGAACAACTGGAACCAGCAGTTGAACAACTGGAACCAGCAGTTGAACATCTGGAACCAGCAGTTGAACATCTGGAACCAGCAGCTGAACAACTGGAACCAGCAGTTGAACATCTGGAACCAGCAGTTGAACAACTGGAACCAGCAGTTGAACATCTGGAACCAGCAGTTGAACGTCTGGAACCAGCAGCTGAACAACTGGAACCAGCAGTTGAACATCTGGAACCAGCAGTTGAACAACTGGAACCAGCAGTTGAACATCTGGAACCAGCAGTTGAACATCTGGAACCAGCAGCTGAACAACTGGAACCAGCAGTTGAACATCTGGAACCAGCAGTTGAACAACTGGAACCAGCAGTTGAACATCTGGAACCAGCAGTTGAACATCTGGAACCAGCAGCTGAACAACTGGAACCAGCAGCTGAACAACTGGAACCAGCAGCTGAACAACTGGAACCAGCAGTTGAACATCTGGAACCAGCAGTTGAACATCTGGAACCAGCAGCTGAACAACTGGAACCAGCAGTTGAACGTCTGGAACCAGCAGTTCTACTGAACATCTGGAACCAGCAGCTGAACAACTGGAACCAGCAGTTGAACGTCTGGAACCAGCAGTTGAACATCTGGAACCAGCAGCTGAACATCTGGAACCAGCAGTTGAACATCTGGAACCAGCAGCTGAACAACTGGAACCAGCAGCTGAACAACTGGAACCAGCAGCTGAACATCTGGAACCAGCAGCTGAACAACTGGAACCAGCAGCTGAACATCTGGAACCAGCAGCTGAACAACTGGAACCAGCAGCTGAACAACTGGAACCAGCAGCTGAACAACTGGAACCAGCAGTTGAACATCTGGAACCAGCAGCTGAACAACTGGAACCAGCAGTTCTACTGAACATCTGGAACCAGCAGTTCTACTGAACATCTGGAACCAGCAGCTGAACAACTGGAACCAGCAGTTGAACGTCTGGAACCAGCAGTTGAACATCTGGAACCAGCAGCTGAACATCTGGAACCAGCAGCTGAACATCTGGAACCAGCAGTTGAACGTCTGGAACCAGCAGCTGAACATCTGGAACCAGCAGTTGAACAACTGGAACCAGCAGTTGAACATCTGGAACAGAAAGACATCAATGAAAACAGCCCATAAACATGCAAGAAAGGCAATGGAGTTCAGAGTGCAGGTACAATCACAGGTACAAGTACATACGTACAGGTACAAGTACATATGTACAAGTACATGTACATATGTACAAGTACATGTACGTATGTGTGACATGCATGACATGACTGAAGAACTACAGCTTCAACACAAACTCTACATGAACAGGCAGAGCAGGATGAGTTGACAGCAGACAGGAAGTGACATCACAGCAGCCAGGAAGTGACATCACAGGAGCAGGAAGTAAAAGTCAGACTTACTCAAAGTCATAATCAAACATGGCAGAAGGGCTGGGGGGCAGCATTAGGGGGGAGAGAGCAGCAGCTGTTAGTTCACCTGTAAACACTGACTGACCCTGACAGGTCATCACCGTGACAACCACGTGACAAATTATGATGAAATGATCCTTTATTCATAAGAGAAAGACACACTTATCACCTTTGATCACGAGTTCAACTGGTCTCATTTATAAACAGTCGTTCAATTAAAAAGAATCAAATAGTTTGAACAAATTTCATGGGGATCAGGATCGGGATCAGGATCAGGATCGGGATCAGGATCAGGATCGGGATCGGGATCGGGATCAGGATCAGGATCGGGATCGGGATCGGGATCGGGATCAGGATCAGGATCGGGATCGGGATCAGGATCAGGATCGGGATCAGGATCGGGATCGGGATCGGGATCGGGATCGGGATCGGGATCCGGTCTGAAAGGAGACACTGTGGATCGGTGGATTCACTAGCTGTGATGTCATAGGTCAAAGAAGTGATGACCTTTCTTTCTTATTTGTTCGAGAGCGACAGCGCGGCAGTCGTTCTGTTCGTGAACGCTGAACAACGCGCTGCACATTCAGTCTGCGTTGCCACGGCGCCGGCTGTATCACTAACCACCAACGTACCTGTGTCTGTTCTTGTTCTTCCTCTTCTTGTGGCTGGCGTGGTGGCTGCCGGACGAGGACGAGGACGCCGCCTTCTGAGGCTTCAGGTCCTGCAGCGTGGAGTCGGCGTCCTCGCCGTCTTCCTGGCTCGGCTCGTTCTCCTGGTTCTGCAGGTCGGGGGAGGCGTCGCTCTCTGTGCCGCTGCCCGCCTCGCCTGAACCAATCAGCAACAAGCAGACTCAGGTCAGAACCAATCAGCAACAAGCAGACTCAGGTCAGAACCAATCAGCAACAAGCAGACTCAGGTCAGAACCAATCAGCAACGACCGGAGGAGGAACTTCTCTAACGCTGATAAAAATACTCACGTTTCTCATTCATGTGGTCGGGGATTCCTCCGAGAGCGCACACCGCCTGCACAACACAACACAACAACACAACACAACAACACAACACAACAACACAACACACAGAGTCAGAGGTTACGCACAAAACTAACACATTGTGTCATGATTTCCTGACATCACAGGACGACGTCTCCCTTTAGATCCTGACGATCGGAAACAACAAATACTGATGCACGATTCAGAAAAACTGAAAACAGGTTCCGTGTGCGTCGTCCGGAAGTGCATGGTTGCCAGGAAGTGCATGGTTGCCAGGAAGTGCATGGTTGCCAGGAAGTGCATGGTTGCCAGGAAGTGCATGGTTGCCAGGAAGTGCAAAGTCCGTAGATGGAAACGCACACGAATCTTTTAATGCACATTTCCCGGTAATTCGAATCACTTTGGATGGAAACATGACACAGACTCTCAGGAAAGGCTTTAAAGCGATATTCCGGCGTAAGTGTAAGCCATGGTCAGACACACCGTAACACCGAGTCAGACCCCCCCCCACTGAGTCAGACCCCCCCTCACCGAGTCAGACCCCCCCTCACCGAGTCAGACCCCCCCTCACCGAGTCAGACCCCCCCCCACTGAGTCAGACCCCCCCTCACCGAGTCAGACCCCCCCTCACCGAGTCAGACCCCCCCTCACCGAGTCAACACCCCTATCACCGAGTCAGACCCCCCCCTCACCTGTCAGGATCCACTCCAGAGATCCAACCGCTAGAACGCCACGAGTTCCACCACAAACACCGCACTATCACCACACGGCGCTCCGAACTGCTCCAAAGTTCATCAATAGTACATTACAGGGTCCCAGCTCAGAACTGCACCAAAGTCCATCAATAGTACATTACAGGGTCCCAGCACGTAGGACGAGCCGTCAATCATCCGCTAGCTTTACCTGTTTTCTTTAGCTCCGCTGCACTCGGTGATCCACTCGTCAGGGCTTCTCCACCAGCAAGCGGCTCCAGGAGGAGAAGTAGGTGAAGCTAGCGGATGTTTGAGGGCTCGTCCTACGTGCTGGGACCCTGTAGCGGATGTTTGACGGCTCGTCCTACGTGCTGGGACCCTGTAGCGGATGTTTGACTATTGATGCGCTGGGACCCTGCAGCGGATGTTTGACGGCGTAAAACGTGCTGGGACCCTGTAGCGGATGATTGACGGCTCGTCCTACGTGCTGGGACCCTGTAGCAGATGATTGACGGCTCGTCCTACGTGCTGGGACCCTGTAGCAGATGATTGACGGCTCGTCCTACGTGCTGGGACCCTGTAGCGGATGATTGACGGCTCGTCCTACGTGCTGGGACCCTGTAGCGGATGATTGACGGCTCGTCCTACGTGCTGGGACCCTGTAATGTACTATTGATGAACTTTGGTGCAGTTCTGAGCTTTATTTGTGGCTAAAAGTGGCGTTTAGCGGTTAGACAGTGGTTAAAGGTCATCAGGGTTAAAGGTCAGTGCGGTGTTAAAGGTTGGTGGAAAGGTGAATCAGGGTTAAAGGTCATGGGGTTAAAGGTCATCAGGGTTAAAGGTCATGGGGTTAAAGGTCGTCAGGGTTAAAGGTCATGGGGTTAAAGGTCATCAGGGTTAAAGGTCATGGGGTTAAAGGTCGTCAGGGTTAAAGGTCATGGGGTTAAAGGTCATGGGGTTAAAGGTCGTCAGGGTTAAAGGTCATGGGGTCGTCGGGGTCAGAGAGCGGATGACTTACTGCGACGGACGTGACTGAAGACTTGCTGAACAGACGCTCCGCTTCCTTGAACTTCCGGTTCCTTCTGTCCGTCTTGCTGTTGGAGTTCCTGTGGAAACACAAACATTAATGCTCATCGTTTCCAGGATCTGACGCCGCGGAGGAAAAGACGAGCAGGAAGTCGTACTTCTGGTTGGTGAGGTAGCGGTCCCAGCCTCGGATGATGTTGCCGTACATCTGCGTGTCTTCCAGGTAGCTGCCTTCGAAGGCGTAGATCTGTCGCTCCAGGTTCACCAGCGTCTCCTGGACGGACGAGACACAGTTAACGTCTGCAGGTCGGGCGCCGCCGCCGTCTGCAGGTCGGGCGCCGCCGCCGCCGACACGCGATTGGCTGTTGAGTCACTTGACAAAGTTTAACTCAGAGACAGAAGTTGGTTTGAAGGTGTCGCGGTTGCCAGGTCTGTGGGTTTCCACTCAGACAGAAAGGTATGAATAAAGTTTCATACTTTGAATGACGGATGTTCAGGGACAAAAAAGCAGGAAATCATACGGACGCAAAGCGCGACGTGGCCACAGTGCAGTACAGTACAGTACAGTACTGTACAGTGCAGTACTGTACAGTGCAGTACAATACAGTGCAGTACACTACAGTACAGTGCAGTACAGTGCAGTACAGTATAGTACAATACAGTACAGTACTGTACAGTGCAGTACAATACAGTGCAGTGCAGTATATTTTTTAAATATTCTAAATATGTATATATATTTTTTAAATATGTATATTTTAATATGTAATGTTGAACTTGTGCAATTTTAATCTACATTTTGTAGCCGTGTGTATTTGTTTATGATATCTGTTCACTGCATTATTCACTGTATTTGTATTATTGTATTTTGTATTCAGTATCTTTTATCCTGACCAGGGACAAAGACTGCGAATTAGCTGAAGCTAGACGTCTTGTATGCATCACATTTTTCATTCTTTGTGACAATGTTGTATGTATCGTCCCTGTTAAATAAACATTAAAAGTAATATAGCTTTTAGTAAATATTCTACATATTCAACCTTTAAGGGTTGTTATTCTGGGCTGGTTCTGGTTCTGGTGTTGTTGTTTGGCTGCTTCTGCTTCACAGACCTGGCAACCCAGAGAGGGTCAGCTGAGCCGGGTCAGGGGTCAGAGGTCACTGCAGCAGCAACGTTGCTGTTTGGGTTTGGAGCCTGTCGCTACCCGATCTGCAACTCTACCCGATCTGTAACAAAACTGATCTGCGCATGCGCAGACCGGCCGCCATCTTGGACGGCTGCCTACGGCAACTCCACTGGGACAAACTTCATTTTAAACTGCCCGATTTTTTAATATGTTAAGGTTCGAAATCTGCAATTTCCTGTTAATTTACAATAAGGTACTGTGAAAATGATTTAAAAAAACAAAAACCGCGGACGTCCGTCACAACACGCCGCGGCAGACTCGTTTATTCAGTGAGGGTTGTGATTGTTTGTGGTTGTCACCGGTGATGAGGCCGGCGCGAGGGCGCTGCTTCCCGCAGGGACAAAGAAAGTCCGCCTCTGTTCCTGTTTTCTGAGCATCAAGATTTTTCCATACCACCACAACAAACCCTCAATTGTTTTACATTACTAATAAAGTTTGTTTCTTTTAAATAAAACATGAAAAAGATAAACCGTCTCTGGCGACGCTGAGAACAAACCACGAAAAAAAGGGTTTTTCACAGAGCTGGTTTCTGGTTCTGGTGTTGTTGTTTGGTGATCCTAAGACCTAAGTCAATTCAACTAAGTTTGTCCAAGTGGAGTTGCCGTACGTGGCTGTCGCAGATCGGGTAGCGACAGAGCCTCTGCTCCATCGGTGCCACCGAAATGACGCGAGAACGCAGCTGAAACAACGCGAGAGCTCATCTCCACACCGGGCGGTTGTTAGCATGTAGCTGCTAACAGTTGCTGTAGCCTCAGTATTTTATCACGTCACCGCTTCACTGACGCAACAACAAACTAACCGTGATGTCATTATGTCCTAAACTCCCGTCATTACGCCGCTAACGTCTGTTAACGTTCAGAAACCAACCGACACATTTCCTATTGTTAGCATCGTTAGCTTAGCACTGAACAACAAGGCCTCGGCTAGCGGGAAGGAGCCGCTCTGTTGTCGGTTAAACTGTCGCCGGTTAACGGGGGTTAGAGGCCGTTAGTGGCCGTTAAACCGGCACCGACTCCCGGTCACCGACTCACCGCGAGCTCCTGCTTCCTCTTCACCAGCTCCGCGAGCTCCCTGCGCGTGTCCGGGATCTGCGGAGGAGTCGCCTTCGCGTGCATCGCCATGGCGGATCTATGGAGCGAGTCACCGGGGGATGGAGCTCCGAGTGTCCGGCAGAGGGCGCTGCTTCCCGGCAGAGGGCGCTGCACAGAGTCGCAGTGGAGCCGCGGGTTGCCAGGTCTGTTTGAATCCTCAGACACGTCACGACTTCATTCATGTATGTGGGTCACTTCCGTTAAATGTCCAACCTGGCAACAACTACAAGGCATTGTTTTGAGGTCGCGATGGCAACGTCACGTGTATTCGTTTCTTCAAACGATGCAACAACAGCAACATGAACTGGGGACCCAACAACTGTGAGTCTGCAACGTCAAACATCAATAAATATAGAAAAACTGAAGCAGTTTTATAAATAATAATAATAATAATAATAATAATAAATATAATTTTTTTTTATCAGATTTGATCCAAACTTCGTTCAAAACGACAGAAAACCACAACGTTCTGAGAACAAACCACGAAAAAAAGGGATTTTCATCTCAGGCAAAGAGGTTTCCTTCACATGTTGCTGTGGTAGGACTACACACACACACACACACACACACACACACACACACACACACACACACACACACACACTCTGACAGGTGTGTGTGTCTCAGGTCGGACCGGGACCAGGAAGCTATGACTCTGTTCCCGGCGCTGGAGCCACGAGTCCATCCTTCTCCAAGAGAGGAACGTCAGGATTCATCTCCTCGCAGGTCAGACAGCAGACACACACCATAATAATAATAATAATAATAATAATAATAATAATAATAATAATAATAATCCTGTACATCTTCAGCTCACTGAGCAGAAACACCTGTCAAATTAAAAGAGAAAATATCGTTGTTAAATTTCAAACTACTTTCATTTGCTTTAAATTCTTTTAATGAAAATGATCTTGTAATTAGTTGAATTAATTAGTTAGTTAATTAGTTAGTAGTTTGTTAATTAATTAGTTAGTAGTTGTTTGTTAATTAATCTAGATACTTTTGTTTTCCAGATACTTTTGTTTGATGTTAGTTTTATGATTTTCAGCTTCGTGTTTTTAATTCATTAGATTCACATGACGTCACTGTGTTTCTGCGTCGTCCAATCAGGACGATCTGTCACAGATCACAGCGTCACGTCACCAGAACCATGTATACACGTATACACGTATACATGTATACATGTATACATGTATACATGTATACATGTATACATCTATGACCAGAACAGGAAATCAGCAGGAAAACACAAACTGAGGTTATTTGAAAGATTGAGCTGTTGGCTGTGATAGCAGTCGCCATGGAAACCCCGGACTGCAGTTTGATTCCATCCTAAAAGACGTAAAGTTACAGGAGGAATAAACGGTTATGAATAATAATAATAATAATAATAATAATAATAATAATAATAAGGTAATAAACGGTCGACTGCAGCAGCGATCAGTCGCAGCACGAGCTGTGACACAAAGACAGGATTCATTGTTTTTAACAACATTTTCTTATTAATTTCTCACTGATTCTGTATTAACAGAGCGTTGCTAAGTAAAACGGGGCGTTGCTAGGGACGCTGCTCTGATCAGCGGCTTCAGACTAATAGTGATGTTAAAACGAGGAGAGTGGAGGCTCTTTGCCTCCCGCGCGCTGCTGGAATCAAACCTGCGATCAGAGCGGACGGAGCGGCGCCGCGTTGTGACCAGCTGTGACTGTTGTGTTGCAGCTGTTGTTGTGTGTCTGTGTTAATCAAACCTGCGATGCGGTCTGTGTGTTGACCAGCTGTTGTTGTGCGTGCTGTGTTGCAGCTGTTGTTGTGTGTCTCTTATCACAGACAGGACGACATAAACGCATGTGTTTTCACTGCAATAGTTCAATCGATCACAGACCATAATAATCATGATAAGAGTTGTGTCTCCAGGTTGCCCGTGGTTACAGAGACCCAGTGCGACGGTTCCCGGGTCCAGACGCCTACAACGTCCAGCGTTCCGTCGTCCAGCGTTCCGACTTCAGCCTCGGACCGTCTCGTGTCTTCAGGACGCCGCTCGCCGTCCGGACGGCGCCGCGGGCAACGCCTGCTCCCAACCAATACGATGTGTGTTGTGTTGTTGTTGTTGTTGTTGTTGTTGTTGTTGTTGTTGTTGTTGTGTTGTTGTTGTTGTTGTGTGTCTGTGTGTTGCAGCTGTTGTTGTGTGTCTGTGTGTTGCAGCTGTTGTTGTGTGTCTGTGTGTTGCAGCTGTTGTTGTGTGTCTGTGTGTTGCAGCTGTTGTTGTGTGTCTGTGTGTTGCAGCTGTTGTTGTGTGTTGCAGCTGTTGTTGTGTGTCTGTGTTGCAGCTGTTGTTGTGTGTCTGTGTGTTGCAGCTGTTGTTGTGTGTCTGTGTGTTGCAGCTGTTGTTGTGTGTCTGTGTGTTGCAGCTGTTGTTGTGTGTCTGTGTGTTGCAGCTGTTGTTGTGTGTCTGTGTGTTGCAGCTGTTGTTGTGTGTCTGTGTGTTGCAGCTGTTGTTGTGTGTCTGTGTGTTGCAGCTGTTGTTGTGTGTCTGTGTGTTGCAGCTGTTGTGTGTCTGTGTGTTGCAGCTGTTGTTGTGTGTCTGTGTGCAGCTGTTGTTGTGTGTCTGTGTGTTGCAGCTGTTGTTGTGTGTCTGTTGTGCAGCTGTTGTTGTGTGTCTGTGTGTTGCAGCTGTTGTTGTGTGTCTGTGTGTTGCAGCTGTTGTTGTGTGTCTGTGTGTTGCAGCTGTTGTTGTGTGTCTGTGTGTTGCTTTTGTTGTTGTGTGTCTGTGTGTTGCAGCTGTTGTTGTGTGTCTGTGTTGCAGCTGTTGTTGTGTGTCTGTGTGTTGCAGCTGTTGTTGTGTGTCTGTGTGTTGCAGCTGTTGTTGTGTGTCTGTGTTGCAGCTGTTGTTGTGTGTCTGTGTGTTGCAGCTGTTGTTGTGTGTCTGTGTTGCAGCTGTTGTTGTGTGTCTGTGTGTTGCAGCTGTTGTTGTGTGTCTGTGTGTTGCAGCTGTTGTTGTGTGTCTGTGTGTTGCAGCTGTTGTTGTGTGTCTGTGTTGCAGCTGTTGTTGTGTGTTGCAGCTGTTGTTGTGTGTCTGTGTGTTGCAGCTGTTGTTGTGTGTCTGTGTGTTGCAGCTGTTGTTGTGTGTCTGTTGTGCAGCTGTTGTTGTGTGTCTGTGTGTTGCAGCTGTTGTTGTGTGTCTGTGTTGCAGCTGTTGTTGTGTGTCTGTGTGTTGCAGCTGTTGTTGTGTGTCTGTGTTGCAGCTGTTGTTGTGTGTCTGTGTTGCAGCTGTTGTTGTGTGTCTGTGTGTTGCAGCTGTTGTTGTGTGTCTGTGTTGCAGCTGTTGTTGTGTGTCTGTGTTGCAGCTGTTGTTGTGTGTCTGTGTTGCAGCTGTTGTTGTGTGTCTGTGTTGCAGCTGTTGTTGTGTGTCTGTTGTGCAGCTGTTGTTGTGTGTTGCAGCTGTTGTTGTGTGTCTGTGTGTTGCAGCTGTTGTTGTGTGTCTGTGTGTTGCAGCTGTTGTTGTGTGTCTGTGTTGCAGCTGTTGTTGTGTGTCTGTGTTGCAGCTGTTGTTGTGTGTCTGTGTGTTGCAGCTGTTGTTGTGTGTCTGTGTTGTGTTGCAGCTGTTGTTGTGTGTCTGTGTTGTGTTGCAGCTGTTGTTGTGTGTCTGTGTGTTGCAGCTGTTGTTGTGTGTCTGTGTTGCAGCTGTTGTTGTGTGTCTGTG
This sequence comes from Decapterus maruadsi, assembly GCA_030347415.2. Taxonomy (NCBI): domain Eukaryota; kingdom Metazoa; phylum Chordata; class Actinopteri; order Carangiformes; family Carangidae; genus Decapterus; species Decapterus maruadsi. Next base: position 27,013,503 of record CM064897.1, read on the forward strand.
TGTTGCAGCTGTTGTTGTGTGTCTGTGTTGTGTTGCAGTTGTGCGACAGACCCAGGATCTGCTTCGTAGGAACGTCATCCTTCGTGTCTAAAACGTCACGAGACGCGGTCGGCGCCGTCAGAGACGCGCCGTCGCCATGTAAACGCCTTGATATGTTTATGTTTATTATATATTTACATGTTGTTTATATATGTCGTTGCCATGGTAACGCCGTCTCGTCCGTTCAGGCCGCTACGACGTCAACGACCACGCCATCCAGCGCAGCTCCAACGCCGTCCTGTCGCCCTTCAAGTCCAAGACCAGCAGAGTCCCTGTTGCCGTGGACAACCAGGTCCCGGGTCCAGGAGCCTACAGCCCCCACCAGGCCGCCGCCCCCCCCGCCGCCGCCGCCGCCGCCAGGAGGACGCCGCCGCCGTGAGCACACACGGCCTCGGCCTGATTTAACCCTTAAAGGGACAGAGTCGTTTTAGAGGCGTGTTGCCTTCAGGGACCGTCGTTCATCACAGTCTCTGTTTCAGGAGACGTTCAGCTGCTCCTCTGATTGGTTCTCACCGGGCGCCAGCAGCTGCTCCTCTGATTGGTTCTCACCGGGCGCCAGCAGCTGCTCCTCTGATTGGTTCTCACCGGGCGCCAGCAGCTGCTCCTCTGATTGGTTCTCACCGGGCGCCAGCAGCTGCTCCTCTGATTGGTTCTCACCGGGCGCCAGCAGCTCCTCCTCTGATTGGCCCAAAAGCTCCGCCCACGCCGGGACCCGGTCAGTACGATGTCGGGAGCCGCGACGGATCCAAACGTCTCGTTCCCAGCGCCGCCTTCGCTTCCAGAACCAGACGATCAGTCCAACGCTCGGACGCCAACGAGACGCCGGGGCCAGGTGACGTCTACACACACACAGACACACAACCAGACACACAGACACACAACCAGACAGACAGACACACAGACACACAGACACACAACCAGACACACAGACACACAACCAGACACACAACCAGACACACAGACACACAACCAGACACACAGACACACAACCAGACACACAGACACACAACCAGACACACAACCAGACACACAGACACACAACCAGACACACAACCAGACACACAGACACACAACCAGACACACAGACACACAACCAGACACACAGACACACAGACACACAACCAGACACACAGACACACAGACACACAACCAGACACACAGACACACAACCAGACACACAGACACACAACCAGACACACAACCAGACACACAGACACACAACCAGACACACAGACACACAACCAGCTCGTAGCCAGTTGTTCCGTTGCTGAAGCCAGAATGACACACAACCCACACAGACACACAACCAGACACACAGACACCAACCAGACACACAGACCCCCTCAGACACCCCCTGTCCCCCCTCCAGCTCCCCCGCTGGCCTGCACTCACACTACCTCCCCCCCCCCATGCTGAAGCCATGGCTGAAGCCCGGTTGCCTCCGCCACAGACGTCATCACGTTGATATGGCAACACGGCGGACGCGCGGCTCCGACTGCAGAGAGAAGTCGCTATTCATTGTTTGACCGGTTGTCATGGTAATATCTTGAAGTTTAATCAAAGCGCCGTCGACTAGCGACGTTTACGGCGACGTAATCGTTAATTGACTGTTGTTTACACGCGGCTGCAGACACGTGGTGGAGAACGAGCCCGCAGCGCATTACGTGTGTGCATTCTGGCCAAGTGTACCGTGCCCAAGCACACGCACACCTCTCCCAACCGCGCCGGGCCGGGGAAGTGTTCCGTGCTCAGGCCCGGAACGCTTCCACTCACACTAGCGATAGAATCCGGACTTTAGGGAGCAAACGGGCTCGGGCACGGTGTGAGTGCACCCTTATTAAACTAAACTAATGTCTGTGTTGTGATTGTAAATTTATGCCTGAATGTTTTAAATGTGGACCAGGAAGAGCAGCGGCGTTCCAGAGCAGCGGCGTTCCAGAGCCGCTAACGGGAATCCTAACAAACAAAACAATAAAACACACACAGACAAACACACACAGACAAACACACACAGTCGTCGTTCAGTGAAACAACCTGAACTTTCTCTCCTCAGGTTTCTACGATCCTCTGGTTTCATCCCAGCAGTCGTTCCTCTACCCACACTCCGGAGTCTGGATCCCGGTCTGAGTCTGGATCCAGGTCTGAGTCTGGATCCAGGTCTGAGTCTGGATCCCGGTCTGAGTCTGGATCCCGGTCTGAGTCTGGATCCCGGTCTGAGTCTGGATCCAGGTCTGAGTCTGGATCCAGGTCTGAGTCTGGATCCCGGTCTGAGTCTGGATCCAGGTCTGAAGCCTCTCCAGAGTCTGGATCCCGGTCTGAGTCTGGATCCCGGTCTGAGTCTGGATCCAGGTCTGAGTCTGGATCCAGGTCTGGATCCTGGTCCAGAACGTTCCCTGTCTCTGCTTCATAAACATGAATGAACAAGTTTTGCATCCGTCTCTTCTTCCACATGTCGGACGTTTCTGATCAATCATCTCAGTATCAGCTGGCGAGAGGGAGCGGCCGCGGGCGGCTCCACCTCACGCCGCTGCTCGCCGAGCGTCTCGCTGAGCGTCCTCACGCCGCTGCTCGCCAAGCGTCTCGCTGAGCGTCTCTGCAGCTGCTGGTCCAGGAACAGCTGACGCCACCAGGACAACTGCTGCAGGGTGGAGCTCAATGTGAGCAATGTGGCCGAGTGGCACGAGACCAGGACCAGAACCAGGACCAGAACCAGAACCAGGACCAGGACCAGAACCAGAACCAGAACCAGGACCAGAACCAGAACCAGAACCAGAACCAGGACCAGAACCAGAACCAGGACCAGGACCAGAACCAGAACCAGAACCAGGACCAGAACCAGAACCAGGACCAGGACCAGGACCAGGACCAGAACCAGGACCAGAACCAGAACCAGAACCAGGACCAGGACCAGGACCAGGACCAGGACCAGAACCAGAACCAGGACCAGAACCAGAACCAGAACCAGAACCAGGACCAGGACCAGGACCAGAACCAGAACCAGAACCAGAACCAGGACCAGGACCAGAACCAGAACCAGAACCAGAACCAGGACCAGAACCAGAACCAGAACCAGAACCAGGACCAGAACCAGGACCAGAACCAGAACTACAGTGTGGAACCTATAGATATGGAGCGTGGCGCAGTGGATTGAAGGCGATACATTGCCCCATGTAGAGGATTATTACAGTCCTCAACAGTGTGATATATTGAACCTATAGATATGAATGTATAGCGATACATTGAACCTATAGATATGAATGTATAGATTATTACAGTGTGAGAACCTATAGATATGCGATTATTGAACCTATAGATATGAATGCAGATCCTTCCTGTCAAATAAAGGCATAAAACGTCAAAAAAAAAGAACCAGAACCAGAGACGCAGGAGGTTTGAATAGATTATTACAGTGTGATATATTGAACCTATAGATATGAATGTATAGATTATTACAGTGTGATATATTGAACCTATAGATATGAATGTATAGATTATTACAGTGTGATATATTGAACCTATAGATATGAATGTATAGATTATTACAGTGTGATATATTGAACCTATAGATATGAATGTATAGATTATTACAGTGTGATATATTGAACCTATAGATATGAATGTATAGATTATTACAGTGTGATATATTGAACCTATAGATATGAATGTATAGATTATTACAGTGTAGTATTTTATATATGGAGCTGCTGTAATTACACACAGCCGTCCACCTCTGTCTTGTTGCCATGGTGACGGCAGTCTTGTTGCCAGACCCCCCCCCCCCCACCCCCCCAGTTGTCCCGCATGCGGTTTTTCGCATCGACCCGTGACGTCAATTCAAAGAAACTACAACCGGATGTGAAGAGGACGGACCTTCAGAATAAAGTGCAGTTCCTATTTTTCTTCTTCAGATTCAGAATTAATTTATTGATAATAAAGAGAAAACGTAATTCTTTACAAACAGAATTGTCAGATAACAATGAATTGAACAAGATAAAGACAAATAAAAATATTATGGTAAAAAAAAAAAAGTCGCATCAGTGACGAGAGTTCCAAGTTGTTTTATTTTGAAAAGCGTGACAGGAAGTGGTTTTCCATGCTCCAGCTTTCCAGGATCTTTTTATTCCCACTGAGCGTTTTTCCGCTGAGCCGCCGTGGACCGTTTGGACCGGACCGAGGCTCGAGCCCGGATCAAAGGCACCGACACAGCTCCACTTCAAAGGGAACCGACCGGAAGCGCTTCTCCCGCCGTTTCCACGCGGATGTTTTTATTCCCACAGCGGTTTTTTGTGACTTTCCGGTCGGATTGACGAAGGGCGTGTTGGTGTCGGAGCAGAGGCGCCGGGAATGACAGCAGCGGGACCCGGACCCGGTTCAAGCCCCGTCTGAAGGACACATGGACCACCAGGACCCAAGCGCGTGCCTGAGCGCGTGCCTGCAGGAGAAGATGACGCTCGGAGACAAAAGTAAGAGAGAGGACGGAGAGAAAGGCAGTATTATTATAATGGGGGGTGGGGGTGGGGGGGGCTGCTGCTGTGGAGGGAGTGGAGGAGGAGGAGGAGGAGGGGGGGGTGCTGATGTGGAGGGGGGGGGGGGGTGCTGATGTGGAGGGGGGGGGGACTCTGCTCTGATTAATTCTTCCTATTGAATCTTTGACACGTTGATTCGCTGCGGTGAGACAAACAGGATGTTCGCCTGCTGTTCGCCTGTCGTTCGCCTGTTCGCGGACCCTACGGTAAAACGAACCAAACGGAGGTTCAGGTTCGATTCCCTCAGAGGTCAGAGGTGTGTTGTTGTTGTTGTTTACAAACAGCTGCAGTTTGTTATTACCATGGTGTGTGTGTGTGTGTGTGTGTGTGTGTGTGTGTGTGTGTGTGTGTGTGTGTAAGCCTAATGTATGGTATTATTATTGGATATAAGTGTAGAAAAAAATGAAGTTTTGTTAAATAGCTTTTTGAGCATAAATGTTAGTGAGTCCAGGACGTGACGCGTTCAAAGACTGTCAGTGGGCGTGGCCTCTGACATCACTCTCATCGCTCGTCTGCCATTGGCTGAGACGAAGCTGCTGCTGGTTCCTCTGTTCTGTAGTGACGCTGACGGAGAACTTTAACTCTGGCAGCGCTGGGGAGGGAGACGACAACCCCCCCCCCCCCCCCCCACCCCCTCCGTCCTGGCAGCGCTGGGGAGGGAGACGACAACCCCCCCCCCTCCGTCCTGGCAGCGCTGGGGAGGGAGACGACAACCCCCCCCCACCCCCCCCCCCCCGTCCTGGTGATAAAACAAATGTCTGAACTGAGCAGATGGAGAGTCAGTGGGTCTGAAACCTCAGCTGACATTAAACTTAGTCCTCACCCCCCCTCTGCCCCCCCCCTCTGCCCCCCCACCACACGCTGCCAGGTCAACATGAGTCAGCCACTCGTCTGTTTGGTGTGTCCCTCTCGTCGGGAGAGTAAACTCGTCGGGTCCTCTGATTGGCTGTGTGCTAGCTATGGCGATACTGATTGGCGGTGTCCTAAGCGAATCAGCACGGTGTGTGGGAGGGACGGGAGTGACTACAGTAAACTATATGTATATATCGCGCACCTTCAGGATTTTGAGCTGGTGCGCTCCAACATCTGTACAGCTTGAACATCAAACGGCCCAGAACATCCGGTCCCTCCTCTCCTCCATGTGCATCTGTTACAACAATCAAAATCAATACATGGAGCGATCGATAACGTTATATAACGTCTACTATACTGATATTGCAAGGACGGTTGGTTAGTTAACTATCACAATCACACCGAAGCTTTTTAATAAAGGTAAATGTGTCGCTGAGCTACAGGAGAAATCCTGCTTCTTCTGTTTTTAGTTGCTTCTGTTACTTCCTATTGTACTTTGTCTTTACCGCCCCCTGTCTTTGCTGCGAATGTTGCAACTTAATATACATATATTAAAATTTAAAATAAAATTCTTGAGGGGCTTAACTGGGGCTAGACAGATTTTTGACGGGGGTGCAGCCCCCCCTAGCCCCCCTGCTGCAGCGCAACAGGAATCGAACTGTGGATCTATTTTACATCCGTGTCATGAACCCAACAGAAGAAGAAATATCCGACAGTGGTTACCGACTGCCGTTACACCGCTGTTACACCACGGTTACACCGCTGTTACACCACTGTTACACCACTGTTACACCGCTGTTACACCACGGTTACACCGCTGTTACACCACGGTTACACCGCTGTTACACCACGGTTACACCGCTGTTACACCACGGTTACACCGCTGTTACACCACTGTTACACCACGGTTACACCGCTGTTACACCACTGTTACACCACTGTTACACCGCTGTTACACCGCTGTTACACCACTGTTACACCGCTGTTACACCACTGTTACACCGCTGTTACACCACTGTTACACCGCTGTTACACCACTGTTACACCACTGTTACACCGCTGTTACACCACTGTTACACCACTGTTACACCGCTGTTACACCGCTGTTACACCACGGTTACACCACTGTTACACCACTGTTACACCACTGTTACACCGCTGTTACACCACGGTTACACCGCTGTTACACCACTGTTACACCGCTGTTACACCGCTGTTACACCACTGTTACACCGCTGTTACACCACTGTTACACCGCTGTTACACCACGGTTACACCGCTGTTACACCGCTGTTACACCACTGTTACACCGCTGTTACACCGCTGTTACACCACTGTTACACCGCTGTTACACCACTGTTACACCGCTGTTACACCGCTGTTACACCGCTGTTACACCACTGTTACACCACTGTTACACCACTGTTACACCGCTGTTACACCACTGTTACACCACTGTTACACCGCTGTTACACCGCTGTTACACCGCTGTTACACCGCTGTTACACCACTGTTACACCGCTGTTACACCGCTGTTACACCACTGTTACACCGCTGTTACACCACGGTTACACCGCTGTTACACCGCTGTTACACCGCTGTTACACCACTGTTACACCGCTGTTACACCACTGTTACACCACTGTTACACCGCTGTTACACCGCTGTTACACCGCTGTTACACCGCTGTTACACCGCTGTTACACCGCTGTTACACCGCTGTTACACCGCTGTTACACCACTGTTACACCGCTGTTACACCGCTGTTACACCACTGTTACACCGCTGTTACACCGCTGTTACACCGCTGTTACACCGCTGTTACACCGCTGTTACACCTCTGTTACACCACCGTTACACCGCTGTTACACCACTGTTACACCACGGTTACACCGCTGTTACACCACTGTTACACCACTGTTACACCACTGTTACACCACGGTTACACCGCTGTTACACCACGGTTACACCGCTGTTACACCACTGTTACACCACTGTTACACCACTGTTACACCGCTGTTACACCACTGTTACACCACTGTTACACCGCTGTTACACCGCTGTTACACCGCTGTTACACCACCGTTACACCACTGTTACACCGCCGACCCAAATCCGGTTTCCAACTGGCAATGTTTTGTGATTGCACCGTTGCTATGGCGCCGACCACAACGATTGTGACTGGTTGAAATAATTCCAAACGGTCGGATTGTTTATTTCTCCGATGGCAGAATCAAAGAACCAGAACCAGAACCAGACAGACCAGAACTCTGGGAAATGCGGTTCACACGAACTGAACTACAACAACAACAACAACCATCAGCACCAGACTCACACACAGTGACCCCACCCTGTCTGTGGTTGCCGTGCCAACCTGAGGATCCTCGACAGAAGCCGGCCCCTTTTATGGAACAACATTCTCAGTTCGGAGCTTCTGGCTATTTATAAACTAGAGTCACGGAGCTGAAACCTGAACCTGGGAGGGGGGGGCAGGGGGGAGGGGGGGCTGAATCTGTGTTTCAGTGTTAAATTCAGCTGAACGACTGAACACATGGCTGTTGTTGTTGTTGTTGATGACTTTGTAGCTTCAGTCATGTAGCTTCGAAGCTACGTGACTGAAGCTACGTGACTGAAGCTACATGACTGAAGCTACAAGACTGAAACTACGTGACTGAAGCTACGTGACTGAAGCTACAAGACTGAAGCTACATGACTGAAGCTACATGACTGAATCTACGTGACTGAAGCTACAAGACTGAAGCTACAAGACTGAAGCTACATGACTGAAGCTACGTGACTGAAGCTACGTGACAGAAGCTACGTGACAGAAGCTACGTGACTGAAGCTACGTGACTGAAGCTACAAGACTGAAGCTACGTGACTGAAGCTACGTGACTGAAGCTACGTGACTGAAGCTACGTGACAGAAGCTACGTGACTGAAGCTACGTGACTGAAGCTACAAGACTGAAGCTACAAGACTGAAGCTACGTGACTGAAGCTACATGACTGAAGCTACGTGACTGAAGCTACGTGACTGAAGCTACAAGACTGAAGCTACAAGACTGAAGCTACACAACTATAGCTTCATTACTTAAGTTACACTACTAAAGCTGATTTAAAGACTTAAAGCTACATAATTGGCAACACTTATTGCATCATATTTGCAGGAACTATCACTTAATTAGTTGAAATGGGTAATTTAGGAATGAATCCAACTCGTAAGAGGACCGTATAGGGTCAGGGGTCAGGGTCTATTAAATCAATGACCAAAGCCGATGTTTCTGTGTCTCATCTGCAGCTCTGCTGCTCCAGACAGAGTCTTCATCCATCCACAATGGGGACAAGTGTTTGGGGAAAGACCTCCTGACTCCCAATGACTCGGCCGTCACAGATCTCTCTCCTAACACAGACTCCAGCCCCAAAACCGAGACCCCCACCAGAACAGATGCCTCCTCCAAGACAGACATCCGGCCCCCCACCCCAGGCTCCAGCAGCAGCCCTCAGCCCAAGAAAGGTAGAGTTACGTCCCTGTCCTTCAGTGTCAGGAGAGACGTCCTCAGGACCAGGAGGTCTGAGGCTTCACATGAAGCCCTCAGAAGAACACATTGTGTGTATAACATGTTTATTGTTGTGATGCCATCATTGAGACGCTGATAACAGATAACAGGTAAAAGCAAAAATAACAACAGTGATATAGGGGATGAGGTCAGACGCCCCAGGGCCTGATGGGATATGTGGTTCCTCTTGGATCTGAGAGCTTTGTTCGTTCTTCTTCACACAGATTCAATGAGCTCAGAGCAACGTCAGAAACTTGCCAGAGAGCGGAGGGAAGAGAGAGCCAGATACATCGGTGAGGAACCAGATCCACTAAAACCTGACGATGATGCATGAAGCATGAACTCAACGTCACTAACCTGAGTCTGTTTATAACCTGCTGTGTTTGCTCCGACTGGACTGACTCATTGTTTCTCTTTGCACGGCTCTCAGAACAGCAAACTCAGCTGCAAGGTAAGAGCTTCACCTTCAGAGCTTCACCTTCAGGTCAGGGCTTCACCTTCAGGTCAGGGCTTCACCTTCAGGTCAGGGCTTCACCTTCAGGTCAGAGCTTCACCTTCAGGTCAGAGCTTCACCTTCAGGTCAGGGCTTCACCTTCAGGTCAGAGCTTCACCTTAGGTCAGAGCTTCACCTTCAGGGCTTCACCTTCAGGTCAGGGCTTCACCTTCAGGTCAGGGCTTCACCTTCAGGTCAGAGCTTCACCTTCAGGTCAGGGCTTCACCTTCAGGTCAGAGCTTCACCTTCAGGTCAGAGCTTCACCTTCAGGTCAGAGCTTCACCTTCAGGTCAGAGCTTCACCTTCAGAGCTTCACCTTCAGGTCAGGGCTTCACCTTCAGGTCAGAGCTTCACCTTCAGGTCAGAGCTTCACCTTCAGAGCTTCACCTTCAGGTCAGGGCTTCACCTTCAGGTCAGAGCTTCACCTTCAGGTCAGGGCTTCACCTTCAGGTCAGAGCTTCACCTTCAGGTCAGAGCTTCACCTTCAGAGCTTCACCTTCAGGTCAGAGCGTCACCTTCAGAGCTTCACCTTCAGGTCAGAGCTTCACCTTAGGTCAGAGCTTCACCTTCAGAGCTTCACCTTCAGGTCAGGGCTTCACCTTCAGGTCAGAGCTTCACCTTCAGGTCAGGGCTTCACCTTCAGGTCAGGGCTTCACCTTCAGGTCAGGGCTTCACCTTCAGGTCAGAGCTTCACCTTCAGGTCAGGGCTTCACCTTCAGGTCAGAGCTTCACCTTCAGGTCAGGGCTTCACCTTCAGGTCAGAGCTTCACCTTCAGGTCAGGGCTTCACCTTCAGGTCAGAGCTTCACCTTCAGGTCAGGGCTTCACCTTCAGGTCAGGGCTTCACCTTCAGGTCAGAGCTTCACCCTCAGAGCTTCACCTTCAGAGCTTCACCTTCAGGTCAGGGCTTCACCTTCAGGTCAGAGCTTCACCTTCAGGTCAGGGCTTCACCTTCAGGTCAGGGCTTCACCTTCAGGTCAGGGCTTCACCTTCAGGTCAGGGCTTCACCTTCAGGTCAGGGCTTCACCTTCAGGTCAGGGCTTCACCTTCAGGTCAGGGCTTCACCTTCAGGTCAGGGCTTCACCTTCAGGTCAGAGCTTCACCTTCAGGTCAGGGCTTCACCTTCAGGTCAGAGCTTCACCTTCAGGTCAGAGCTTCACCTTCAGGTCAGGGCTTCACCTTCAGGTCAGAGCTTCACCTTCAGGTCAGAGCTTCACCTTCAGGTCAGAGCTTCACCTTCAGGTCAGAGCTTCACCTTCAGGTCAGAGCTTCACCTTCAGGTCAGAGCTTCACCTTCAGGTCAGAGCTTCACCTTCAGGGCTTCACCTTCAGAGCTTCACCTTCAGGTCAGAGCTTCACCTTCAGGGCTTCACCTTCAGAGCTTCACCTTCAGGTCAGAGCTTCACCTTCAGGTCAGAGCTTCACCTTCAGGTCAGGGCTTCACCTTCAGGTCAGAGCTTCACCTTCAGGGCTTCACCTTCAGGTCAGAGCTTCACCTTCAGGTCAGAGCTTCACCTTCAGGTCAGAGCTTCACCTTCAGGTCAGAGCTTCACCTTCAGGTCAGAGCTTCACCTTCAGGTCAGAGCTTCACCTTCAGGTCAGAGCTTCACCTTCAGGTCAGAGCTTCACCTTCAGGTCAGAGCTTCACCTTCAGAGTTTCACCTTCAGGTCAGAGCTTCACCTTCAGAGCTTCACCTTCAGGTCAGAGCTTCACCTTCAGAGTTTCTTCTTTTTACCCATTATGGAAAAGTCAAACCCGCCTCAGTTTCATCTCCTGCTGCTCAAACATCTCGCCCATTCTTCTTCATCCATGATTGGATGGTTTGCTTCTTGGTTGTAGTTCAGGAGGAACTCACGAACCCTGTGACTCCTCGGCTCCCTCTGAGATGTTTCCTGCGTCCGGCTGCATGACACACACATATAATCATGGTTTGACTTTGTGGCTGTGCAATAAAACTTCTCTAAATATGTTTTTTGAAAGACGAGATCCAGTTTCTCCCTGAGGATGAAAAGCGTCCAGTCAGCGTTGATTAGCATCAGGGATGTGGTGAACATGGAAACTAGAAGCCGGAATGGCTCCGTCTGGTTCCAGCTCAATGTGTTTGTTGTTCGTTTTTCTTTCGCGCTGCTCATCTGTTTCAATGGAATCTCTCATCTCTGTCTACATGTCTATTGGTGTTTCCGTGGCAACGCTTAGCGGCCAAGAAAGCCCAGTGGCTGGAGAAGGAGGAGAAGGCGCGACGTCTGAGGGAGAGTCAGCTGGAGGAGCGACGGAGGAAGCTGGAGGAGCAGCGGCTGAAGGCGGAGAAACGGCGAGCGCTGCTGGAGGAGAAGCAGCGGCAGAAACTGGAGAAGAACAAGGTGACGTCATGCTACGCTAGGCTAGGCTATGCTAGGCTAGGCTAACAGCCGCATGTCAGTGTGGGGTCAGAGGTCAGGTCAGGGGTCAGAGGTTAACTGTCTAACTGTGACTCTGCAGGAACGATACGAAGCCGCCATCAAGAGGTCGACCAAGAAGACGTGGGTGGAGATCCGTCAGCAGCGGTGGTCGTGGGCCGGCGGGTTGAACCAGACGTCACGCAGAGAGAGTGAGTGGCACACACACGGGGGGGGGGGGGGGGGGTGGTGGTTGATCATGTTTTGTTGTTGTTGTTGTTGGCGAACGAGTTGTTTGAGTCAACGAACTGAATGAATCACTTCCTGACCTGATTGGTTCTCGAGTGGCGGCGTGGCAGAGACTCGCCGCGAGGGAACGGTCCAGTGATGCGTTCACTGACTGAACCACTCAGTGTTGTCTGTGTAGCCGTTCATCAGTTAAACAATGCGTTCACTGAACGTACGGACGAACAATGAATTGCTGCTTCAGCACCGTACGTTCAGCGAAACGTTCAGCGAAACGTTCAGCGACGTTCTGAGCCTCACTCTGAGCCTCAGGGCGGAAACATGAACTGAATCATGAATGGTTCGGCGTTGTGTCAGTTCAAGCAGTTGAGGCTCCAGCCAAGCACTGAACGATTCACTGAACGATTCACTGAACGATTCACTGAACGATTCACTGAACGATTCACTGAACGATTCACTGAACGATTCACTGAACGATTCACTGAACAGATCTTTTTTAATGAACTGTAAAGAACTGGTTTTGACTTGAAACAAGATTGTTAGTTTTACAGCAACGGGAACTCGTGTCAGCAGCTGAGAGGTGAAGCAGGTGTGTGTGTGTGTGATGTTCAAAGGAAAGTGGTGTCCATCCCCCCCCCCCCCCCCCCCCCTCCCCCCTCCTCCCCCCCGTCCTCCTGTCTTCCTCGTATGAACTGAAGCTTCTTTGAGCTCAGAGGACTCGAGTCCATTGGTTCCGGTCCTGGGGGGTCGAGCCCAGAGGGGGGGTGGGGGGGGGCTGAGGGGGCGGGGCTCTTGAACAGTTGTTGTGTGTTGCGTTCTCTCCGGTGCAGGCAGGTGCTCGGTCTCCACGGTAACCCTAACCCGGGGGGCGGAGCCTGTGATTAACAACAGGCTGTCCAAGTCCTCGGCCTCGCTCTGGAACTCCCCCAACAGAAGTAAGACGACCACCAGCCCCCCCCCCCCCCTCTGTTATTATTATGGTCTGGTCTCTGCTGCCTGTGCTTGGTGATGGTCGTCCCCCCCCCCCCCCCCCCCACGCTCGTTTGCATCGTGGTTTTTAATTTCAGTCGGTGGTTGTGACGTCGTCTCTGCATCTGAGTTTCACCTCAACATCTGAGTCATGACCTTTGACCTTTGACCTGTGACCTGTGACCTGTGACCTGTGACCTGTGACCTTTGACCTGTGACCTTTGACCTCTAACATGTTTTTGTTCACCCCCCCCCCTCCCCCCCCCGGTGGTGGTTTGGTAACGCTGCTGAATGATCATGATCATGTTGTGGTTTTCTGTTTGATGTGTTCACACAGACCACGTCTCCATGGTAACGAGACACTGTTCATGTTATTACCACGTCTCCATGGTAACGAGACACTGTTCATGTTATTACCACGTCTCCATGGTAACGAGACACTGTTCATGTTATTACCACGTCTCCATGGTAACGAGACACTGTTCATGTTACTGTTTGTCGTGACATCACATGACTTGTTCCATTGCTGAGCGCTAGCGGCGTGTTGAGCTAAACGCTAACACCAGCATGCTAACATGTTGTATGTGTTTGCATGCGTTTAGCCGCTAGCAGCTAATTAGCATAAACATCATTAGCCGCCGTTAGCGCTGGAATCAGAGAAAAGGTGTTTTTTTTTTTTTAAGTATATTTTTTTGGCGTTTTATGCCTTTATTTGACAGATTAGTAGAGATAGACAGGAAAGGGGGAGGCAGAGAGAGGGGAATGACATGCAGGAAAGGTCTGCCCGATGCGGGACGCGAACCGGGGACGCCTGCGTCTGCATATACATGGGGCGGCTGCCTTAACCACTGCGCCACGCACCGCCCCGAAAAGGTGTTTTTTAATAATAATCCTGGTCGTCATGGCAGCAGAGCCGTTCTGCTGATTCTTCCACCTCCTCCTGCCGCAGTGGGGGGGGGCACTGTTGCTTAGCAACAGGAGGGAGGAGGTGGGGTTATCAGTTCATCATGAAACATGATGGATGTTTAGGAGAGGGGGGGCGGGGGGGGCAAGGGGGGGGGGGCTGGTGCATTGGAAGAAGAGCTCACACTACTAGTACAGACCGGTACAGACCGGTACAGACCGGTACGGACTGGCTACTCACACAGACCGGTACAGACCGTTACAGACCAGTACGTACCGGTACCGACCAGTACAGACCGGTACGGACCGGTACAGACCAGTACAGACCGGTACAGACCGGTACAGACCAGTACAGACCGGTACAGACCAGTACAGACCAGTACAGACCGGTACAGACCAGTACAGACCGGTACAGACCGGTACAGACCAGTACAGACCAGTACAGACCAGTACGTACCGGTACAGACCAGTACAGACCGGTACGGACTGGCTACTCACACAGACCGGTACAGACCGTTACAGACCAGTACGGACCGGTACAGACCAGTACAGACCGGTACAGACCGGTACGGACCGGTACAGACCAGTACAGACCGGTACGGACTGGCTACTCACACAGACCGGTACAGACCGTTACAGACCAGTACGGACCGGTACAGACCAGTACAGACCGGTACAGACCGGTACGGACCGGTACAGACCAGTACAGACCGGTACGGACTGGCTACTCACACAGACCGGTACAGACCGTTACAGACCGTTACAGACCGGTACAGACCGGTACAGACCGGTACAGACCGTTACAGACCGGTACAGACCGGTACGGACTGGCTACTCACACAGACCTGTACAGACCAGTACAGACCGGTACAGACCGGTACAGACCGGTACAGACCAGTACAGACCAGTACGTACCGGTACCGACCAGTACAGACCGGTACGGACTGGCTACTCACACAGACCGGTACAGACCAGTACAGACCAGTACGTACCGGTACAGACCGTTACAGACCGGTACGGACTGGCTACTCACACAGACCGGTACAGACCGTTACAGACCAGTACAGACCGGTACAGACCGGTACAGACCGGTACAGACCAGTACAGACCAGTACGTACCGGTACAGACCAGTACAGACCGGTACAGACCGTTACAGACCAGTACGGACCGGTACAGACCAGTACAGACCGGTACAGACCGGTACGGACCGGTACAGACCAGTACAGACCAGTACAGACCGGTACGGACCGGTACGGACCAGTACAGACCGGTACAGACCGGTACAGACCGGTACAGACCGGTACAGACCGGTACAGACCAGTACAGACCAGTACAGACCGGCTACTCACACAGACCGGTACAGACCAGTACAGAGTCTTACAGACCAGTACAGACCTGTTCACACAGACCGGTACAGAGTACGGTTTGCGGACCAGTACTTTACAGACTTTTTGGGATGTAAACCATACAGACCAGACAGAGGAGAGTTAGACCAGTACAGACCGGTACAGGTACAGACCGGTACAGACTTAGCTACAGACCAGTACAGACCAGTACAGAGTTCACACAGACCGGTACAGACCAGTACAGATTTGTTCACACAGACCGGTACAGACCAGTACAGACCGGTCACAGACTCATTGTACGGACCAGTACAGCTCATTCGGATGTACAGACCAGTACAGACCAGTTTTGTTCCAACCAGAATCAGCAGCAGACCGGTACAGACCGGTACAGACCAGTACAGACCAGTACAGACCGGCTACTCACACAGACCGGTTTCAACAGTCTTCATCAGTCTCTCTGTTGCTGAGTGTTGCTTCTTCTTCTTTTACTTTTTGGGATGTAAACATGTGACAGGAGAGTTAGCTTAGCTTAGCTTAGCTTAGCTTAGCTTAGCTTAGCTCAGCTAAGTTTCAGTCTCAGTTGTATTTGTTTCCCGTACGGTAGACGGTCAAACTCATTGTGGCTCATTCATGCAGCTGCAGGTTTTTGTTCCAACCAATCAGCAGCAGCAGACTCTGCAGGCTGCCGATTGGCTGCGGCCACGGCAGGCTGCCGATTGGCCGCGGCCACGGCAGACAGCCGATGTGTGTGTTGTGTCCAGTGACATCACTGTGACATCACTTCCTGTCTCCAGGCCGCAGCCTCCGTCTCAGTCCGTGGGAGAGTCGGATCGTGGAGCGACTCATGACTCCGACTCTTTCCTTCCTCGCCCGGAGTCGCAGCGCCGCCACGTTGCTTAGCAACAACGACTCTGGTGAGTGTTGCCACGGTGATTATTGATCAACCAATCAATTATCTGTCAATCACATATCAAGACGGTTAGCGTGATGACATCACTCAGACTCTTGCTCCCGTTCAGTTTCTATCAGTCCGCTCAGTGCCGCCGGCAACCGTCACCACAGCAACGCCGAGCGCTGGAGAGTCTCCTCCGCCAGCACGCCGGACATCACGCAGCGCCAACGCCACACAAGCTCCACACCGGTACGTATCCATGACGACCTCACATGCAACACACACACACACCTGACCTATCACCTGGTAATAACCGGTTATTACTGGTTCTAACCGGTCCTAACTGGTAATAACCGGTAATAACCAGTTCTAACCTGTTATTACCAGTTAGAACCAGTAATAACCGGTAATAACCGGTAATAACCAGTTCTAACCTGTTATTACCAGTTAGAACCAGTAATAACCGGTAATAACTGGTTATTTGTGTCGTGGTGAAGGCGGATAAAAAGAAGAAAGAGAAGAGAGACAAAGAGCGGGCGAACGAGAAAGAGAAGAACGCCCTGTCGAAGGAGACGGCGCCGAAGAAGAGACAGACGACATCACCCGTCACCACGACAACAAGATCCAGACCGGAGACAAGGTACCAAACTCAGTTAACACTCTGACAGGCGGGGGGCGGAGCCTACGGGCTGGGGGCGGGGCCTATAGGCGAGGGGCGGAGCCTACGGGCTGGGGGCGGGGCCTACGGGCTGGGGGCGGGGCCTACGGGCTGGGGGCGGGGCCTATAGGCGAGGGGCGGAGCCTACGGGCTGGGGGGCGGGGCCTATAGACGAGAGGCGGAGCCTACGGGCTGGGGGCGGGGCCTATAGGCGAGGGGCGGAGCCTACGGGCTGGGGGCGGGGCCTATAGGCGAGGGGCGGAGCCTACGGGCTGGGGGGCGGGGCCTATAGACGAGAGGCGGAGCCTACGGGCTGGGGGCGGGGCCTATAGATGAGAGGCGGAGCCTACGGGCTTGTGTCGCGGTAACACAAACAAACCGTCTTCGTCCAGCGGTCGATGGCGGTCCAAGTGGATTTAGCAGCAGAGGCTGTTGAACGCCCGGGCGACTAAATGGTCACCTACGGTGTTGTTGTTGTTGTTGTTGTTGTTGTTGTTTACTCTCCTATGTGTCGATGTTCATCTGTAAAGGATCCTCAATGATGCTGTTACCGTGGTGATCTATAATTGTCCCCCCAGCGCCGCCCGGTCCAGGAACCGACCGCCGTCCCCGGCGCCGCGGAGCCGGCCGCTCTCCCCCCTCGCCCCCCCCTCCTCTAAGAAGACTCCGCCCTCGGGGAACAAGCCCCGCCCCAAACGGGCCCAGACGCCGGCCAGAGTCCAGCCGCAGACCGTCACTGCTGTTACCGTGGAAACGGCTCAGAGCACCGAGAAGCCCGACATCCCAGAGGAGAAAAAGAGTGAGTGTTGTTGCTACGGAGACGACAGCTGTTTATTGATTATTGATTATTGGTTATTGATTGGTTGTTCCAGACGTTCCTGCCATCGTGGTGTCGTCTGCTCCTCTGACCCCCCCCTCCCTCAGCCCCCCCCTCGTCTCAGCTGCCTCTCCCGCAGCCCCCACCCCCACCCTGCCGGTTGCCCCCGGCAACAAGCCGTCAGCAGGAACCAACGACCCGGAGGAAGCCGCTCGCGTTCTGTCAGAGAAACGCCGACGAGCCCGAGAGCAGAGAGAGAGAGAGGAGCAGGAGAGACAGGAGCAGGAGCTGAGGAACAGGTCGGAGCACGGATCAATACACCGATCAATACACCGATCAATACACGGATCAATACACGGATCAATACACGGATCAATACACCGATCAATACACCGATCAATACACGGATCAATACACCGATCAAAACACGGATCAATACACCGATCAATACACCGATCAATACACGGATCAATACACCGATCAATACACGGATCAATACACCGATCAATACACGGATCAATACACCGATCAATACACCGATCAATACACCGATCAGTACACCGATCAATACACCGATCAGTACACGGATCAATACACGGATCAATACACCGATCAGTACACGGATCAATACACGGATCAATACACCGATCAATACACCGATCAATACACGGATCAATACACGGATCAATACACCGATCAATACACCGATCAATACACGGATCAATACACCGATCAATACACCGATCAATACACCGATCAGTACACCGATCAATACACCGATCAATACACCGATCAATACACCGATCAATACACCGATCAATACACTGATCAGTACACCGATCAATACACGGATCAATACACCGATCAATACACGGATCAATACACGGATCAGTACACGGATCAATACACCGATCAGTACACGGATCAATACACCGATCAATACACCGATCAGTACATGGATCAATACACCGATCAGTACACGGATCAATACACGGATCAATACACCGATCAATACACGGATCAGTACACGGATCAATACACGGATCAATACACCGATCAATACACGGATCAATACACGGATCAGTACACGGATCAATACACGGATCAGTACACGGATCAATACACGGATCAATACACGGATCAATACACGGATCAGTACACGGATCAGTACACCGATCAATACACGGATCAATACACTGATCAATACACGGATCAATACACCGATCAATACACCGATCAATACACGGATCAATACACGGATCAATACACCGATCAATACACGGATCAATACACCGATCAATACACGGATCAATACACGGATCAGTACACGGATCAATACACCGATCAGTACACGGATCAATACACGGATCAATACACGGATCAATACACGGATCAGTACATGGATCAATACACCGATCAATACACCGATCAATACACGGATCAATACACGGATCAATACACCGATCAATACACGGATCAGTACATGGATCAATACACCGATCAATACACCGATCAATACACCGATCAGTACATGGATCAATACACGGATCAATACACCGATCAATACACCGATCAGTACATGGATCAATACACCGATCAATACACCGATCAATACACCGATCAGTACACGGATCAATACACGGATCAATACACCGATCAGTACATGGATCAATACAACGATCAATACACCGATCAATACACGGATCAATACACGGATCAGTACACGGATCAATACACCGATCAGTACATGGATCAATACACCGATCAGTACACGGATCAATACACCGATCAATACACCGATCAGTACACGGATCAATACACCGATCAGTACATGGATCAATACACCGATCAGTACACGGATCAATACACCAATCAATACACCGATCAATACACCGATCAATACACGGATCAATACACGGATCAATACACCGATCAGTACACGGATCAATACACCGATCAATACACCGATCAGTACATGGATCAATACACCGATCAATAAAACTGATCAATATACCGATCAATACACGGATCAATACACCGATCAATACGCTGATCAGTACATGGATCAATACACCGATCAATACACCGATCAATACACGGATCAATACACAGATCAATACACGGATCAATACACGGATCAATACACGGATCAATACACCGATCAGTACACCGATCAATACACCGATCAATATACGGATCAATACACCGATCAATAAAACTGATCAATATACCGATCAATACACCGATCAATACATGGATCAATACGCTGATCAGTACACCGACCGATCAATACACCGATCAGTACATGGATCAATACACCGATCAGTACATGGATCAATACACCGATCAATAAAACCGATCAGTACATGGATCAATACACCGATCAATACACCGATCAATAAAACCGATCAGTACTTGGATCAATACACCGATCAGTACATGGATCAATACACCGATCAATAAAACCGATCAGTACTTGGATCAATACACCGATCAGTACACTGATCAATACACCGATCAATACACGCTGTCGGCGCTACACGGCCCCTGGAGTCACTTCTACATAAAATTGTGTGTGTTGTTTGTCCAATGTGTGACATCACGCTGTGACATCATCAGGCTGCTGCGGGAGGAGGCGGCGGCCCGCGAGGCGGAGGAGCGGCGGCGGCGGGAGGACGAGGCTCGCTTCATGGCGGAGCAGCAGAGACGGAGGGATGAAGCTCAGAGGGAGGAGGAGGAGAAGGAGAACGAGAGGCTGCAGAGACAGGTCAGACCCGTCGCCATGGAAACAGCACCACAACACCATCTGACATCACTCATTACATCATCTGCTGCTCCCTGGTGACCTCACTGTGACATCACCAGGAGCTCCTCAGAAGGCTGCATCCTCAGTAGGCTGCATTCTCCGTAGGCTGCATCCTCCGTAGGCTGCATCCTCCGTAGGCTGCATCCTCAGAAGGCTGCATCCTCCATAGGCTGCATCCTCCGTAGGCTGCATCCTCAGAAGGCTGCATCCTCCGTAGGCTGCATCCTCCGTAGGCTGCATCCTCAGAAGGCTGCATCCTCCATAGGCTGCATTCTCCGTAGGCTGCATCCTCCGTAGGCTGCATCCTCCGTAGGCTGCATCCTCCGTAGGCTGCGTCCTCAGAAGGCTGCATCCTCCGTAGGCTGCGTCCTCAGAAAGCTCCATCCTCCGTAGGCTGCGTCCTCCGTAGGCTGCATCCTCCATAGGCTGCATCCTCCGTAGGCTGCGTCCTCAGAAAGCTCCATCCTCCGTAGGTTGCGTCCTCCGTAGGCTGCATCCTCCATAGGCTGCATCCTCCGTAGGCTGCGTCCTCAGAAGGCTGCATCCTCCGTAGGCTGCGTCCTCAGAAAGCTCCATCCTCCGTAGGCTGCATCCTCAGAAGGCTGCGTCCTCAGAAGGCTGTAACCTCCGTAGAGTGCGTCCTCAGAAGGCTGCATCCTCCGTAGGCTGCATCCTCAGAAGGCTGCGTCCTCCATAGGCTGCATCCTCAGAAGGCTGCATCCTCCATAGGCTGCATTCTCCGTAGGTTGCGTCCTCAGAAAGCTGCATCCTCCGTAGAGTGCGTCCTCCGTAGGCTGCGTCCTCAGAAGGCTGCATCCTCCGTAGAGTGCGTCCTCAGAAGGCTGCATCCTCCGTAGAGTGCGTCCTCAGAAGGCTGCATCCTCCGTAGAGTGCGTCCTCAGAAGGCTGCATCCTCCGTAGAGTGCATCCTCAGAAGGCTGTGTCCTCAGAAGGCTGCGTCTTCTGTAGGCTGCGTCCTCAGAAGGCTGCATCCTCCGTAGGCTGCATCCTCCATAGGCTGCGTCCTCAGAAGGCTGCGTCCTCAGAAGGCTGCATCCTCCGTAGGCTGCGTCCTCAGAAGGCTGCGTCCTACGTAGGCTGCAACCTCAGAAGGCTGCATCCTCCGTAGAGTGCGTCCTCAGAAGGCTGCATCCTCCGTAGGCTGCGTCCTCAGAAGGCTGCATCCTCCGTAGGCTGCGTCCTCCGTAGGCTGCGTCCTCAGAAGGCTGCATCCTCAGAAGGCTGCGTCCTACGTAGGCTGCATCCTCAGAAGGCTGCATCCTCAGAAGGCTGCATCCTCAGAAGGCTGCATCCTCAGAAGGCTGCGTCCTACGTAGGCTGCATCCTCAGAAGGCTGCATTCTCAGAAGGCTGCATCCTCAGAAGGCTGCATCCTCAGAAGGCTGCATCCTCAGAAGGCTGCGTCCTACATAGGCAGCATCCTCAGAAGGCTGCATCCTCAGAAGGCTGCATCCTCAGAAGGCTGCGTCCTACGTAGGCTGCATCCTCAGAAGGCTGCATCCTCCGTAGGCTGCATCCTCAGAAGGCTGCATCCTCAGAAGGCTGCGTCCTACGTAGGCTGCATCCTCAGAAGGCTGCATTCTCAGAAGGCTGCGTCCTCCGTAGGCTGCGTCCTCCGTAGGCTGCGTCCTCTGTAGGCTGCGTCCTCCGTAGGCAACTATAAACTTCTCCTTTCTGAAACTGAATGAGCTGCGACTAAAGTTGTTTACTCCTGTTGTTGTTGTTGTTGTTTGTCCAGAGGGAGGAGGCGGAGGCGGTGGCCCGAGAGGAGGCGGAGCGTCAGCGTCTGGAGAGAGAGAAACATTTCCAGAAGGAGGAACAGGAGAGACTGGAGAGGAAGAGGGTGAGAGAACCTGGTCCTGGTCTTGGTCCTGGTCCTGGTTCTGGTTCTGGTCCTGGTTACAGGAAGTGACTCACACGAGGGCCAGTTGTTCCGTACCGTGTTGCAGCGGCGCAACGTAATCGTTAAGTGACTGTTATTTACACGCCGTTGCTGAAACGTGGCCGCAGCGCGTTACGTGCTTGTGAACGCTTTACTCACGCCAACAGAATCCAGACGGTACGATGAGGGCGCCGTAAGTCAGGGACCGGCTCAGAAGCAGAACTGGAACCAGGTCAGAGGTCAGAGGTCAGAGGGTCAAAGGTCAGGGGTCAGAGGTCAAGGGGTTAAAGGTCAGAGGTCAGGGGGTCGTGGGGTCAGCGGATCAGAGGTCAAGGGGTCAAAGGTCAGAGGTCAAGGGGTCAGAGGTCAAGGGGTCAAAGGTCAGAGGTCAAGGGGTCAGAGGTCAAGGGGTCAAAGGTCAGAGGTCAAGGGGTCAGAGGTCAAGGGGTCAAAGGTCAGAGGTCAAGGGGTCAGAGGTCAAGGGGTCAGAGGTCAAAGGGTTAAAGGTCATTAACCCTGTGTGTCCTGCAGCGTCTGGACGAGATCATGAAGAGGACGCGGCGGAGCGACGCGGGAGAGAAGGTCAGAGCTTGAATCCACTTCCTGTTGGTGTGACGTGTGTTTGTTGTTTACAGAAGGTCGGCATGGTGATGTGTGTTTGTTGCTTACAGAAAGTTGTCACGGCGACGCCACAGGTCAACGGCCGGGACGCAGAGGTCAAAGGTAACGTCGCTGCTCCGTCAACGTTTTAAAGCAGCTGCAACGTAAAGAAACTAAAAACGTAAACGTCTGCAGGAAACCCGCAGAGCGCCGCCGCCCCCCAGGCCCCCCCCCACCAGAACGGCGTCTCGCTCAACGGCGAGGGGGCGGAGTTTGAGCAGATCATCCAGCTCAACAGCGGCGGTAACCCCGGGCAACAGCAGCAGGGGGCCCCGATCAGGGCATTCGAAGGGGCGGAGCCTTTCCTGATGAAGGCGGGGCCAATGAAGCCTCAGCATGTGGCAGGTAGTGATGATGTCATCACCCCCCCCCCAGCCCTCATGTAACCATGGTAACCCTGTAACGGTCAGACTCTCTCTCTCTCTACAGAGGTGCTGTGATCCTCTCTCGCCCTCCTGTTGGTGCCAAATGATGAACATGATGGGATGTAACAGTGTTGTCATGTTGCCATGGCAATGAGGGAAAAAAACTCATCCGACACACACATACATATCTATACATATATATACATTTATAAATACAGTATATATATAAGAACTGCAACAACAAGTATTGTGTGTGTGTGTGTGTGTGTGTGTGTGTGTGTGTGTGTGTGTGTGTGTGTGTGTGTGTGTGTGTGTGTGTGTGTGTGTGTGTGTGTGTGTGTGTGTGTGTGTGTGTGTGTGTGTGCGTATGCGTGTGTGTGTGTGTGTGTGCGTATGCGTGTGTGTGTGCGTATGCGTGCATGTGTGTGTGTGTGCGTGTGTGTGTGTGTGTGTGTGTGTCCTGGTGCAGCTTTTCTTTGTTGACGTGTCGTTTGCACCTTAAACACACACCGACTGACAGTGGCTGTTATTATTATTATTATTATTACTGTTGTTATTATCGTCCTGGTTACCTGCAGTTGGACTGTGTGTGTGTGTGTGTGTGTGTGTGTGTGTGTGTGTGTGTGTGTGTGTGTGTGTTGTTTTCTTGTTGAGTTATTTAACAGTTTAGTTCGATGTGTAACAAGAATCTGTGAAATAAAATTTCATCAACGACTCTGGACTCGTCTTCATTTATATTATGTTCTATACATTTATTATGTTCTATATATTTATTATGTTCTATATATTTATTATGTTTTATATATTTATATTTATATTATGTTCTATACATTTATTATGTTTTATACATTTATTATGTTCTATATATTTATTATGTTCTATATATTTATATTTATATTATGTTCTATATATTTATTATGTTTTATACATTTATTATGTTGTATATATTTATTTGTTCTATATATTTATATTTATATTATATATTTATTATGTTTTATACATTTATTATGTTCTATATATTTATTATGTTCTATATATTTATATTTATATTATGTTCTATACATTTATTATGTTTTATACATTTATTATGTTCTATATATTTATTATGTTCTATATATTTATATTTATATTATGTTCTATATATTTATTATGTTTTATACATTTATTATGTTCTATATATTTATTATGTTTTATACATTTATTATGTTTTATACATTTATTATGTTCTATACATTTATTATGTTGTATATATTTATATTGTGTTCTATATATTTATTATGTTTTATATATTTATTATTATATATTCTATATATATTTCAGTTTTTACACCAGGCAGTTTTATTTGCATATTCCGTCTTTACCACCAGTTTGTCTCAAAGGGCTTTACATCCCATATTAACAACATCCTCTGGACCTCCAGAGAAGGAGGGGGGGGGGGGGTGGTGATGATGTCACACTCTGTCCAGCAGGTGGCAGCACATCACCACGGTTACCATGGTTGCCATGGTTCCAGCGGGCAGCGTGAGGATGAACTGTCGGCGTGTTGTGTAACAGACCCACCTCGGCTCTATGGTAACGGTTACCGTCTCTATGGTAACGGTTACCGTCCACCTTAAACTCACAGTAACAACGCTCCAGTGTCTGGTGTAGACGCTGCTTCCCGCTGCTTCCCGCTGCTTCCCGTTCCTCCTGAGCCGCAGCGTTCCCGACCCTGGAGCCATCAGGGATCCGTACTGGTTCCTGATGATCCTCCTCCTGGTCTGGACCGGTTTGGATCGGTTTTGAATAAACAGACCTTGATTCATCCAGAACCGTCGGTCCGTCCTGGGGAGGGATCCTCCTCTGATCCCGCCCCCAGCTTTCTCCTGGTTTTCCCTGTTTTAGTTTATTTTTATTGATGTGCACCCACTAGTCACCAGAGTTAGCCAACAGGGCTAGTTTTCATCCGTTGTCCCTAGCCAGATGTTGTTATTATGGGATGTAAAGCCCTTTGAGACAAACAGTGAAACTAATGAAATGCCTTGTCAAACCGACTCCAGATCGTTGGTTGATGTATTCCAGTCAGACCGGTTCAGACCGGTTCAGACCGGCTCCTCCTGCAGGTCTGATGGAGGTGGCACAGACCTGAGACATGACCTCAGTCGCCTCCGAGCTGTCAGAGCTCTGGGAGGACGATGCTCGCTGCACGCTGCTGCACGCTGCTGCACGCAGCTGCACGCAGCTGCATGCTACATGCTGCTGCATGCTACATGCTGCTGCACGCAGCTGCATGCTACATGCTGCTGCATGCTATACACGCTGCTACACGCAGCTGCATGCTACACGCTGCTGCACGCTGCTGCATGCTGCTGCACGCTGCTGCACGCTACACGCTGCTGCATGCTACATGCTGCTGCATGCTATACACGCTGCTGCACGCAGCTGCATGCTACACGCTGCTGCACGCTGCTGCATGCTACATGCTGCTGCATGCTATACACGCTGCTGCACGCAGCAGCATGCTACACGCTGCTGCACGCTGCTGCATGCTACATGCTGCTGCATGCTATACACGCTGCTGCTCACAGCTGCATGCTACATGCTGCTGCATGCTGCTGCATGCTACATGCTGCTGCACGCAGCTGCATGCTACACGCTGCTGCATGCTACATGCTGCTACACGCTGCTGCATGCTACATGCTGCTGCACGCAGCTGCATGCTACATGCTGCTACACGCTGCTGCATGCTACACGCTACTACACACTGCACCTGCTGCTTCTTGTTCCTCGACAGTTGAGTTTTGCATAAACACTTTATTACACATCAGTGAGGTCACGTGGTCACATGTCTGTTTCCTTCAACATCCAGTTCAACCACAAACACCAGGAGGTGAATGTCATAACGCGTCACAGTTCAGTCTGGATTTACACCACCAGGAAAACGTCTGGACTTCTTTATTTCCATGTACATTGTAGATTCAAACTGGACATAACGTAGTGAACACCAGAGTGTCTGCTGAGATGGTTCAGGATGAGTTGGAGCAGAGTGAAGGTCAAACAGCAACAAGGAACTCTTTCAACACAAACCGTTCCAGGAGACTGGATCTAAAGTCTGACAGAAGCAAAAGGTGGAGACTGAGAAATAAACCTCATGACCTCAGTCGCCTCCGAGCTGTCAGAGCTCTGGGAGGACGATGCTCGCTGCACGCTGCTGCACGCTGCTGCACGCAGCTGCACGCAGCTGCATGCTACATGCTGCTGCATGCTACATGCTGCTGCACGCTACACGCTGCTGCATGCTACATGCTGCTACATGCTGCTGCATGCTGCACGCTGCTGCATGCTACATGCTGCTACACGCTGCTGCATGCTACATGCTGCTGCATGCTATACACGCTGCTGCTCACAGCTGCATGCTACATGCTGCTACATGCTGCTGCATGCTACATGCTGCTGCTCGCTACTGCATGCGACATGCTGCTGCACGCAGCTGCATGCTACATGCTGCTGCATGCTATACACGCTGCTGCACGCAGCTGCATGCTACACGCTGCTGCACGCTGCTGCATGCTACATGCTGCTGCATGCTATACACGCTGCTGCACGCAGCTGCATGCTACATGCTGCTGCATGCTGCTGCATGCTACATGCTGCTGCACGCAGCTGCATGCTACACGCTGCTGCATGCTACATGCTGCTGCACGCAGCTGCATGCTACACGCTGCTGCATGCTACATGCTGCTACACGCTGCTGCATGCTACATGCTGCTGCACGCAGCTGCATGCTACACGCTGCTGCATGCTGCACGCTGCTGCATGCTACACGCTGCTTGCTACTACACACTGCACCTGCTGCTTCTTGTTCCTCGACAGTTGAGTTTTGCATAAACACTTTATTACACATCAGTGAGGTCACGTGGTCACATGTCTGTTTCCTTCAACATCCAGTTCAACCACAAACACCAGGAGGTGAATGTCATAACGCGTCACAGTTCAGTCTGGATTTACACCACCAGGAAAACGTCTGGACTTCTTTATTTCCATAATTTCCTACATTGTAGATTCAAACTGGACATAACGTAGTGAACACCAGAGTGTCTCCGTCCTCTGAGATGGTTCAGGATGAGTTGGAGCAGAGTGAAGGTCAAACAGCAACAAGGAACTCTTTCAACACAAACCGTTCCAGGAGACTGGATCTAAAGTCTGACAGAAGCAAAAGGTGGAGACTGAGAAATAAACCTGACATATTAAACTCTGTTTAGTCTGTGAACAAATGAATCCCATTAGAAAATAACATCATATTTAACATAAACTAATATGAACATGTGGGGAAAATTAATGACGTATGAATCTGAATTTATCTGCAATGGTTCATATAAAGGTTTCTACGCCTCTGTGAGGAGGAACCAGTCAGATCAGTGTCGATACAGATGTTTAATAATGTGTTACAGTTCAGTCAGATAGTTCCCTATAAGCGCAGCAGCTGCTGCTGTGTGTGTGTGTGTGCTGCTCACAGTGTGCTGTGCATGTGTGTGTGTGTGTGCATGTGTGTGTGTGTGTGTGTGTGTGTCTGATTGCGGCTCCACAGGAGATTTGTCTGAGTTAATTTTACACCACCAGGAAAACGTTTGGCTACATTGTAGATTCAAACTGGCTGCTGAGAGAGAAACAGTCACTGTTTGTTTGTGCTGGTTGAAGGGCAACTGTTTGTTTGTGCTGGTTGAAGGGGGGGGGGGGGGTTATTGTATGGTCTGTTCACTTTATAGTCAACAACACACTGAGAGACAATATATGATTATATTGTATTTATTCTGCTTTGATTTTAGTAATAGTCCGTTTATCTTGATACTGTTGATTTTCTCATTGAGGAGTGAAAAAGAGGAAAAATCTGTTAACCCGGGTATATATCTATGAACCCGGGTTAGATGACGTGGACCTCCGTGTGTTCACCTGTGGCAGGTGGACAGAGACAGCGGAGCCAATCGGAGCTGTTCCTCTTCCTCTCCGGTGTAAACACGCCAGTTCTCGCAGAGCCACGCCAGATCCCGCGAGGTTTGGCCGCAGCGCTCTGCTGTATGTAGCACAGGGGGCTAATCGGTCGCTAGCTGAGCACAGACCCAGAACTCCGACCGGAATCGAACCTGCAGCAGCGGCTCTGACCCGCGGGCCCTGATATGTTCACTGAGACCGACTCACAGGTCCGAACCTCGGCCTCGTCTTCCCGGACAGTCCGCCGCGTCGGTGCCGTCCGTCGGTGACCGAGCTGCGGCTAACGAGGAGCTAGGAGGCTAACGAGGAGCTAGGAGGCTAACGAGGAGCTAACAGCAGGAACCAGGAAGCAGCGCGGCGCCGCGGAGCTTCATTCCGGCAGCGCGGCCTCTCCGGCGGCTTCACTCCGCTCTCTGACCCGGTCTCATCATCCAGGCGCCTCCAGCTCCACATCACCCCGGAGAAAGGTAACTGAGCCCCGGCGGCAGCTCCGAGTTCAGCCCGGGAGAGGTGCTCGGTGCTCGGGGAAACGTCCAGGTTGGTCCCGGTGTCAGTTCAGCTCCAAGACCGGAACCAGGACCAGGACCGTACGGTGTCGGTTCTGTCAGAGATGCACCAACGTGTGTGTGTGTGTGTTAGATGTATATGGTCTATAAGGATCAAGTGTGGCACGTGCAGCAGTGATCGATCATTGATGATCGACTGCGTTTTACAAATGAATCAGTAAGTTTTATTTATATTTCCTGAGACAGAACCTGAACCTTTGTGTGTTTTATTCATGCTTTATGGAGCGTAGTGACGTCACAGTCTGTCTTCCTGCAGGTCGGGCTGTAGTGACGTCACAGCTTGATGATTAACGGAACCGACAGCAGAACAAACTGGACGTTGAACCCAGAGTCTCTGATCAAACACCGGTCGATCAATATCATCGATCAGGTTGTTGTTACGTCGCTTCCTGTGTGACCTCTGACCCTGAGCTTTTCTCTAAACTAACTTTATTTATAAAACATTGAGGACAAACAGTTGAGTCCAGGTTCTTTAGCTCAGATCTGAACCAGGTCCAGGTGAAGGGGTTCTGGTTCTGAAGCGACACACGTGTAACGAACAGGAAAGAAACAACACTAAGAAAGAAACAACAACAAGATTGATTGATGGATTGATTGATTATGGGATGGTTGGTAGAGAGCTGAACACGTTGACCCTCGGTTTGAGGGAGGAAGTAAAAGTCGACGCTGTCACTTCCTGTTTAACGTGCGATCTGATTGGACGGCGCCGTTCAGGGCAAAGCTGAGAAACGGTTTCTGTTAAGAGTTTATTTTTATATCAGGGTTTTTTCTGCATTATAAATTTTGTGGCGGCCGCCTCGCTGGAATCTTGATTGAAAGTCAATGTACGGTATTAAAGCTCAGTAGCGCTGTTTTCAACTCGGTTCAACTTGGAGTGCGTTTGATTTCTACTCCGGGCCGGGCCGTGAGATGGCGTTGATGCGCGTCTTGTCCCATGCTGCTTGTGTGCCCGCGGGGGCGGCGGGGGCGGGGCTCATTGGAGCTCTGCTCCGGTCGAACCTGGTGCTGAAAGTAAACGCACCCCACGGCGCAGAGCGTGGAGAGAGAGAAGGAGAAGGAGACGGAGGAGCAGCTACTGTGAAGCCAGTTCAGTGGGTTAGCGAGGCCCTCCTGTAGCGACTAGCGACAAAGCTAGCGACTTTTTCCAATGATATTACAAACAGTGAAAGCACATTATTACAGCTGTTTTTAACGAGCAGCGGCGCTGCCGCGAGCACTCGCTGGCTGTCAGCCTGTACACGGTAGTGTCACAGTCTCCGCTGCATTCAGACGCACTGCTCCACACCACAAACACATGACTGGCTACAGATGTTCGGCTGTTGATCCGACTCGCGTCAGGAGCTCATTTCACAGCCACCGCTCGCAGCAGCACAGGTAATCAGATGGATTTGGTAAAGTTGTTTCTGTCTCTTCCAGGAACTCGAGGATCAGGATCAAAGATGTCGAAGGCTCCGGACTCTCACATCCAGTCCCGGTCCAGGTCCCAGTCCCGTTCCCGGTCCAGGTCTTACTCCCGGTCTCACTCGAGGAGCCGGTCCAGATCCAGATCCAGGAAGCGTCGCTACAGGTCAGTTTAACAATGTCATCGAACCGGTTGTGACCGGTTTCTCTCTCCAGGTTTTTACTCATTAACACACACTCAGCAGCTCCCCCTGCTGGTCGGTCCGACGTCACAGCACAATGTCACACAGCACACAGCTGTTTCAGCATTTAGCTGTTTCAGCATTCACCTGTTTCAGCATTCAGCTGTTTTCAGCATTCACCTGTTTCAGCATTCAGCTGTTTTCAGCATTTAGCTGTTTTCAGCATTCAGCTGTTTCAGCATTCAGCTGTTTTCAGCATTCAGCTGTTTCAGCATTCAGCTGTTTTCAGCATTTAGCTGTTTCAGCATTCAGCTGTTTTCAGCATTCACCTGTTTCAGCATTCAGCTGTTTTCAGCATTCACCTGTTTCAGCATTTAGCTGTTTTCAGCATTCAGCTGTTTCAGCATTCAGCTGTTTCAGCATTCAGCTGTTTTCAGCATTCACCTGTTTCAGCATTCAGCTGTTTCAGCATTCAGCTGTTTTCAGCATTCACCTGTTTCAGCATTTAGCTGTTTTCAGCATTCAGCTGTTTCAGCATTTAGCTGTTTCAGCATTCAGCTGTTTTCAGCATTCACCTGTTTCAGCATTCAGCTGTTTCAGCATTTAGCTGTTTTCAGCATTCACCTGTTTCAGCATTCAGCTGTTTTCAGCATTCACCTGTTTTCAGCTTTCACCTGTTTCAGCATTCTCCTGTTTCAGCATTCTCCTGTTTCAGCATTCTCCTGTTTCAGCATTCTCCTGTTTCAGCATTCAGCTGTTTCAGCATTCAGCTGTTTCAGCATTCAGCTGTTTCAGCATTCAGCTGTTTTCAGCATTCAGCTGTTTCAGCATTCAGCTGTTTCAGCATTCAGCTGTTTTCAGCATTCACCTGTTTTCAGCATTCAGCTGTTTCAGCATTCAGCTGTTTCAGCATTCAGCTGTTTTCAGCATTAACTTGTTTCAGCATTCACCTGTTTCAGCATTCAGCTGTTTCAGCATTCACCTGTTTTCAGCATTCACCTGTTTCAGCATTAACTTGTTTCAGCATTCACCTGTTTCAGCATTCAGCTGGTTCAGCATTCACCTGTTTTCAGCTTTCACCTGTTTCAGCATTCTCCTGTTTCAGCATTCACAGCAAACCCTTCTTCTTCTAGTTTAATATTATAATATCCATTAATATAATAATATTCAAATGTTTAGAGGTTGAATTTTAGGTTTTCATTCAATAAATGTTGGTTTTATTGGTCGTGACCTTTGACCTCTGGCCCGTGACCTCTGACCTCTCTCTCTCTCTCCTCAGCTCTCGCTCCCGTTCCCGCTCTCACTCGCCGTCCTACAGGAACTATCCAACCAGAGACTACCAGAACAACAGAGGCGGCTTCAGAGGTTATAACCGTGGTTACCGCCGGCCGTTCCATTACCGTGGCCGTAACCGCGGCTACTACCAACGTGGTCACTACCAGAACCGCGGCGGCGGCGGCGGCGGCGGCTACAACTACAAGTCCAATTGGCAGGGAGGAGGAGGGGGAGGGGGCGGGGGAGGAGGCGGTGGCGGTGGCGGTTGGCACGACCGCGGCGACCGCCACTACGACCAGGACCACCACTCGCCCAGACGGGGGCGATCTCGCTCCCGCACGCCACGGAAGCGCTCGGCGAGCCGGAGCCGCTCCCGCTACTCCGACCGCTCGTCGTCCGGCCGATCTCGGCGTTCCCGACGCTCCAGCTACTCGTCTCGCTCCCGGTCCTCGTCCCCACGCCGCCGCCGCAGCAGCAAAGCCAAGCACGGCGCCGGTGCCAAGGACAAAGACAAGGCGTCCGAGGGTCCGGCGGCGGTGGACAAGTCCGGTCCGGCGTCCGAGGGCAGCGCCATCGAGAAGGCGTCCGGAGGGAAGTGGATCGACTACGACGCCAGCCCCAAGAAAGACGACTCTGCCTCCGGGCCCGGCGCCAGCGGCCCGCTCTGGAAATCCATCGGCAGCGCTCCGACTCCTCCGTCTCCGTCGCCTCCGACTCGCAGCCCGACCAAGTCCGGACCGACGGCGAGCTTCAGCGGCTTCGGCTTCTTCTCCAAGGACGACGCCAAAGCGGCGGATAAGAGCGTGATCTCTGCCGCGTTCAAGAAGTACGTCATTTCCTGTTTACACCACTTCCTGTTTACACCACTTCCTGTTTACACTACTTCCTGTTTACACCACTTCCTGTTTCATTACATCACGTTATAAGTGTTTTTGTGTTCAAAGTTAAAACCGTTGACATGAACCAGAATGAGTCGACCACGTTGATATAAAGGAATATTAATAATTAAATAATTAATGTGATCAGACTCTTCTCCGTGTTACCGCCGCCGCCGCCGCCGCCACCGCCAGGTGAGTCTGACTGTGGTTTGTGTTGCAGGTACTTGGCTGAGAACAAGAGCAAGAAGCCGGAGAAGGAGAACGGCCGAGAGAAGGAGTCGAGCGCAGACACAGAAAAAGGAAACAAGTCCGGAGACGCGTTCACCGCCTCGTCCTCGTCGTTCCCCGACGCCAAGGACGACAAGGCTCATCCGTTCTTCGAGGACGGCGAGGAAGAGTTCCTCAAGTCTCACGGACTGAAGGAGCACGACGTCGACGACGCCGACGTCAAACCTGCCTTAACGGCTCGGGACATTTTTGGGAAATGGGGCGACGAGCCGAGCTACTCGACCTCGTACCCGTCGGTCAAAGTGAAGAGAAGAGACGGCGAGGAGGCGGAGCCTCTCGACCACCTGGAGGAGGATCTTTACCGAAGCCGCAAGCACGGCTCCAAGAAAGAGGAGAAGTCCAAGAAGAAGGAGAAGAAGGAGAAGTCCAGGAGGAGCGCCACGCCGCCCACCGCCTACCGCGACAAAGACCGCCCGCTGTTTCCTGGAGCGTTCCCGCCGCGTGACGAGTCTCCGGCTCGCCGCCTGGCGTCCTCCAGAGAGGAGTTTGAGCTCAAACTGGGTTCGTTAGATGAGCTGCCCAGGTGAGTAGACCGTGACCTGTGGTGACCTGCAGCGTCCTGCGGCGACCTGCGGCGACCTGCGGCGTCCTGCGGCGACCTGCTGCGTCCTGCAGCGACCTGCGGCGACCTGCGGCGTCCTGCGGCGACCTGCTGCGTCCTGCAGCGACCTGCAGCGACCTGCGGCGTCCTGCGGCGTCCTGCGGCGACCTGCAGCGACCTGCAGCGACCTGCGGCGTCCTGCGGCGTCCTGCGGCGACCTGCAGCGACCTGCAGCGACCTGCAGCGTCCTGCAGCGACCTGCGGCGTCCTGCGGCGTCCTGCGGCGTCCTGCTGCGACCTGCGGCGTCCTGCGGCGTCCAGCGGCGTCCTGCGGCGACCTGCAGCGTCCTGCGGCGTCCAGCGGCGTCCTGCGGCGACCTGCAGCGTCCTGCGGCGACCTGCTGCGTCCTGCGGCGTCCTGCAGCGACCAGCGGTCAGTAGAGACGGGTTAACCCTTTAACCCTTTAACCGTAACCAGAAGAGACGGGTTAACCCTTTAACCCTTTAACCGTAACCAGAAGAGACGGGTTAACCCTTTAACCCTTTAACCGTAACCAGAAGAGACGGGTTAACCCTTTAACCCTTTAACCGTAACCAGAAGAGACGGGTTAACCCTTTAACCCTTTAACCGTAACCAGAAGAGACGGGTTAACCCTTTAACCGTAACCAGAAGAGACGGGTTAACCCTTTAACCGTAACCAGAAGAGACGGGTTAACCCTTTAACCCTTTAACCGTAACCAGAAGAGACGGGTTAACCCTTTAACCCTTTAACCGTAACCAGAAGAGACGGGTTAACCCTTTAACCGTAACCAGAAGAGACGGGTTAACCCTTTAACCGTAACCAGAAGAGACGGGTTAACCCTTTAACCCTTTAACCGTAACCAGAAGAGACGGGTTAACCCTTTAACCCTTTAACCGTAACCAGAAGAGACGGGTTAACCCTTTAACCCTTTAACCGTAACCAGAAGAGACGGGTTAACACTTTAACCGTAACCAGAAGAGACGGGTTAACCCTTTAACCGTAACCAGAAGAGACGGGTTAACCCTTTAACCGTAACCAGAAGAGACGGGTTAACCCTTTAACCGTAACCAGAAGAGACGGGTTAACCCTTTAACCCTTTAACCGTAACCAGAAGAGACGGGTTAACCCTTTAACCCTTTAACCGTAACCAGAAGAGACGGGTTAACCCTTTAACCCTTTAACCCTTTAACCGTAACCAGAAGAGACGGGTTAACCCTTTAACCGTAACCAGAAGAGACGGGTTAACCCTTTAAGTTTAACTTTAACTTGAAAGCTGAACAGAAAAGACCTCTGGCTCATAAATCAGGGTTAAAACTCTTCTATCAGACGATGGAGGACAAACTTTGTGCAAAATTATATATTTTTTTCCACATTGAACGATGCAGCGCACGGATTCTACGATTCATCAGCCGCTGATATTGGATCAGACACACACACGGAGCTCGGACTCGCCCCAAGCTTTGAATATCCCGCCGCTCCATAACGACCAATCAAATCCGTTTTCCTGACTCAGATAAAGTCGTGTTGCAGCTCGTGACGACTCGGCGCAAGTGTTTACTAAATATTGACACCTACCCGAGGTTGTGTAACTGTTTACTAGTTACAGTTTGTCGTCACAGGACAGTGTGACAGACCACCACAAATACCACAACATTGCCGGCTTCCCGGATGTGGCGGCATGTGTCGATGCGGGACACACTTCAAAATAAAAGCAACCAGCTGTTCCTGTACATTCTGCTCCGCGCGCTGATTGGGTAGCGAGTTGTTGTCGTCACTTAATGCAACTAGTAACCTAGTAACCACTTAGGCATTTACTAGATCCGGGATCGCATGCACCGGTCTGGTGCAACCGAAATTAGTAAACAACTAGTGGCAAGCTAGTTGTTTACTAAGGGTTTAGTAAGTAAAGAGAGATTTGCCAAACTGGTGCAACCCCTGAACCGGACCAGGTCTGATCTGAGTGTGGGTCCTGAACCGGACCAGGTCTGATCTGAGTGTGGGTCCTGAACCGGACCAGGTCTGATCTGAGTGTGGGTCCTGAACCGGACCAGGTCTGATCTGAGTGTGGGTCCTGAACCGGACCAGGTCTGTAGAAGTGTCAGTAGATAACGTGTGTCTTCACTGTCCTCAGTTCGTCCCTGTCCAAAGACCGCCTCCTGCCCAGAGACCTGGGGAATCCATCCAAAAAAGACGCCGTGATGAATCCATCCAAAAAAGATCCAGAGTTTCGCTCCATTTTCCAGCACATTCAGTCGTCTCCGCTGCGCCGCAGCCCGTCGGAGCTGTTCGCTCAGCACATCGTCTCCATCGTCCACTACATCAAAGGTAACGGTGGCGAGCCGGTCCAGGCTCCGGGGACGGTCCTCTCTCTGTCTACGTACATACATACATACCTCAGTTACCATGGTTACCACCGCCGTGTGCGAATCAACACTTTGTTTTGACTTTGCAGCGCAACACTTCCGCTCGGCAGACATGACGCTGAGCGAGCGCTTTGCCCTGTACCACAGGAAAGCTGCTGAGGTAGAAATGATGAAGCCAAGGAAGAGTCCAGAGATCCACAGGTACCGGCTCACGTAGACCTCCTTCACCTCCTGTTCTGGTCTGTTCTGGTCTGGTCTGGTCTGGACCTGTCCCCCCCCCCCCCCCAGGAGAATCGATGTCTCGCCCAGTGCCTTTAAGAGGCACGCTCACCTGTTTGAGGATGAGGACGAGTCGAGCTACAAGGTGACGAGAACTTTTCACATTTGCCCTGTTTGGAGCAGATTGTGCCACGATGCAGAGCAGCCGTGTTGAGCTTTGTGCTTTTCTTTCAAAGGATTCTTATTTCTAAGTCTAAAGAGCCCAGTTGTGTTTTGTAAGTGCCGAGCAACCGAAGCCTATGAGATATGGTTATTGATTGGGTTATTGATACGAACCCACAAAGGCTAAAAGGAAGTGAATTAAGAACCTGAGTCCGGCGGGACCTTATCTGTCGTTACCCTGTGAGTATGTTTCCTGACAAGATCAAGACTC
>CM064897.1:27057547-27184605 GCA_030347415.2 Decapterus maruadsi
TTGGGGGGGGTCGAGTCTCATGTGAGTGTGTTTGACTCCAGTTCCCCAGGGTCAGAGGTCGCGGCTGGAACAGAGGGGGAGGGGGTGGTTACCCCGGCAACAGTAATGGAAACCCTGGCAACATGAACCCCCCCGTGCGCCCCCCCGAGGAGGAGTGGGACCCCGAGTACACGCCCAAGAGCAGGAAGTACTACCTGGTGAGTAGCTCCGCCCCCTCCGCTACCTCACTGTTACATCATCAGTTCCTTCGACCTTTGACCTTTGACCGTTTCTCTTGCAGCACGACGACCGTGACGGAGAGAAGTCGTGGGTCGACGGCCGCGGTCGCGGTCGCGGTTCGTTCCCGGCTCGTCGCGGACGCTTCGTCTACAGGAAGGGCGGCGGCGGCGGCGGCAGCCCCAAGTGGACCCACGACATGTTCCAGGGGGAGGAGGGGGGGGGGCTGGGTGACGACGGCGGCGAGGTCGACCACAAAGACGCCAAGATGGCCGGAGACGGCGCCACCCTGAAGCAGTAGAAGGCGACGGCGGCGTCTGTCAGCATCACCATGACGACGATGACGATGCTGAGTTCTTTAATTTTCTCCATTAACAGTTTAACGAGTGACGTCACCACGGCGACGATGACGTCACTTCAGAAAAAGTTTGTTTGTTTTTCAGCCGACGATGAAATAAAAGCGTTTGTGCCTTAGAAAATAAAGAGTCGGTGTTGTCGTAGTAACGTGTGTGCAGCCGGGCGGCGGTTCGGTGTTGTCATAGTAACGTGTGTGCAGCCGGGCGGCGGTTCGGTGTTGTCATAGTAACGTGTGTGCAGCCGGGCGGCGGTTCGGTTCGGTTTAGTTCAGTCTCTCCTTGGGGCGGATCCGGCGAGTCGCTCCTCGCTACGTGGGACCAATCAGTCGCCGGCGTGTGTGTGTGTGTGAGCGTCATTCTCATCGATCCAGCGATCGGCTCCGGACCGGGACCGCGTTCCTGCTCCGGGACCGCGTTCCTGCTCCGGGACCGCGTTCCTGCTCCGGACCGGGACCGCGTTCCTGCTCCGGGACCGCGTTCCTGCTCCGGGACCGCGTTCCTGCTCCGGACCGGGACCGCGTTCCTGCTCCGGACCGGGACCGCGTTCCTGCTCCGGGACCGCGTTCCTGCTCCGGGACCGCGTTCCTGCTCCGGGACCGCGTTCCTGCTCCGGGACCGCGTTCCTGCTCCGGGACCGCGTTCCTGCTCCGGACCGGGACCGCGTTCCTGCTCCGGGACCGCGTTCCTGCTCCGGGACCGCGTTCCTGCTCCGAGACCGCGTTCCTGCTCCGGACCGGGACCGCGTTCCTGCTCCGGGACCGCGTTCCTGCTCCGAGACCGCGTTCCTGCTCCGGGACCGCGTTCCTGCTCCGGACCGGGACCGCGTTCCTGCTCCGAGACCGCGTTCCTGCTCTGGGAACGCGTTCCTGCTCCGGGACCGCGTTCCTGCTCTGGACCGGGACCGCGTTCCTGCTCCGGGACCGCGTTCCTGCTCCGGGACCGCGTTCCTGCTCCGGGACCGGGACCGCGTTCCTGCTCTGGGAACGCGTTCCTGCTCCGGGACCGCGTTCCTGCTCTGGGAACGCGTTCCTGCTCCGGGACCGCGTTCCTGCTCTGGACCGGGACCGCGTTCCTGCTCCGGGACTGCGTTCCTGCTCCGGGACCGCGTTCCTGCTCCGGGACCGCGTTCCTGCTCCGGGACCGGGACCGGGTTCCTGCTCTGGGAACGCGTTCCTGCTCCGGGACCGCGTTCCTGCTCTGGGAACGCGTTCCTGCTCCGGGACCGCGTTCCTGCTCCGGGCGGCGAGGCCTCTTCAGTTCGAGGGTTTTAATAAATAGAGGTTCTGAACGATGTGTTTTATTTCGGAGCTGAACGTTAAACTGTCGCTGAAACTCGACGTAGAAGAAAAGCTGAAGATAAATGAGTTTCAGAGTTTTGTGAATCTGCTGCTTCGTCATCGTCACCATTCGTTCTGCATGTTCCACCGGTTCCACCGGTTCCACCGGTTCCACCGGTTCCACCGGTTCCACCTGTACGACTTCTCTTCTTCTTTTGTTTAATCAGAAGCTGAAACTTTTTTACTGTTCAAGCTTTGAATTCCTTGTCCTTTAATTTTGAATAAAATTTTCTTTGATTCAAAGCAAAACTCTCTGAGATTCATTTTCCAACGAGATGAAAACCTGGAACACGGTTCTCTAGTTTTCCAATCATGGAAAACACATGGAAACAACTGAGCGGAGACGTGTGGTCACGTGTGGTGTGTGTTGCCTCGTGCTGACGGAACACTTGTTTACATAGAGGTTGTTTGCACTTGTTTACATAGAGGTTGTTTACACTTGTTTACATAGAGGTTGTTTACACTTGTTTACATAGAGGTTGTTTACACTTGTTTACATAGAGGTTGTTTGCACTTGTTTACATAGAGGTTGTTTGCACTTGTTTACATAGAGGTTGTTTACACTTGTTTACATAGAGGTTGTTTGCACTTGTTTACATAGAGGTTGTTTACACTTGTTTACATAGAGGTTGTTTACACTTGTTTACATAGAGGTTGTTTGCACTTGTTTACATAGAGGTTGTTTACACTTGTTTACATAGAGGCTTGTTTACACTTGTTCACTTGTTGACAACAAACAACAGCAGGAATGTTTTTATTGGCTGCAGCTCCACCTGTAAAACCAACAACGTCCATGGCCTCCATGGCCTCCATGGCCTCCATGGCTTCCATGGCCTCCATGGGCTCCATGGGCTCCATGGGCTCCATGGGCTCCATGGCCTCCATGGGCTCCGTGGCCTCCATGGCCTCCATGGCCTCCATGGGCTCCATGGCCTCCATGGGCTCCATGGGCTCCATGGGCTCCATGGGCTCCATGGGCTCCATGGGCTCCATGGGCTCCATGGGCTCCATGGCCTCCATGGCCTCCATGGGCTCCATGGCCTCCATGGGCTCCATGGGCTCCATGGCCTCCATGGGCTCCATGGGCTCCATGGCCTCCATGGGCTCCATGGCCTCCATGGGCTCCATGGGCTCCATGGGCTCCATGGCCTCCATGGCCTCCATGGCCTCCATGGGCTCCATGGCCTCCATGGCCTCCATGGCCTCCATGGCCTCCATGGGCTCCATGGGCTCCATGGGCTCCATGGGCTCCGTGGCCTCCGTGGGCTCCATGGGCTCCGTGGGCTCCATGGGCTCCATGGCCTCCGTGGGCTCCATGGGCTCCATGGCCTCCATGGGCTCCATGGGCTCCATGGCCTCCATGGCCTCCATGGGCTCCGTGGGCTCCATGGGCTCCAAAAACTTCAGACTCTGCCAACAATTTTTAAAGTAGCTTCATCCATTGTTCAGGTTTGAGTGAATAAGTTCATCGGGGGGGTGAAGGGTCAGGACCATCGGGGGGGGGGGGTGAAGGGTCAGGACCATCGGGGGGGGGGGTGAAGGGTCAGGACCATCGCTGGGGGGTGAAGGGTCAGGACCATCGGGGGGTGAAGGGTCAGGACCATCGCTGGGGGTGAAGGGTCAGGACCATCGGGGGGGGGTGAAGGGTCAGGACCATCGCTGGGGGTGAAGGGTCAGGACCATCGCTGGGGGGTGAAGGGTCAGGACCATCGGGGGGGGGGGTGAAGGGTCAGGACCATCGGGGTGAGTCTCAGTAGTAGTGGTCTCGTCGTATCGTCTGTCTCAGTGGACTCGTCCTATCGTCTGTCTCAGTGGTGGTGGACTCGTCCTATCGTCTGTCTCAGTGGACTCGTCCTATCGTCTGTCTCAGTGGACTCGTCCTATCGTCTGTCTCAGTGGACTCGTCCTATCGTCTGTCTCAGTGGTAGTGGACTCGTCCTATCGTCTGTCTCAGTGGTAGTGGACTCGTCCTATCGTCTGTCTCAGTGGACTCGTCCTATCGTCTGTCTCGGTGGACTCGTCCTATCGTCTGTCTCCCGTCCTATCCCTGTCTCAGTGGTGGTGGACGTCCGGTCTGTCTCAGTGGTGGTCCTCCAGAGTCTCCCTATCGTCTGTCTCATGCCTATCGTCTGTCTCGGTGGACTCGTCCTATCGTCTGTCTCAGTGGACTCGTCCTATCGTCTGTCTCGGTGGACTCGTCCTATCGTCTGTCTCGGTGGACGTCCACGCTCTCGGTGACTCGTCCTATCGTCTGTCTCAGACATCGTCTGTCTCAGTGGTAGTGGACTCGTCCCTATCGTCTGTCTCAGTGGTAGTGGCCGTCGTCTGTCTCAGTGGGAATCGTCTGTCTCGGTGGACCTCCTCGTCTGTCTCAGTGGTGGTGGACCTCCCTGTCTCAGTCCTCCTCCTCCTCCTCCTCCCCACTGGACTCCCTCAGCTGTCTCCTCTCGGGGGAGGGAGGGGGTCTCGGTGGGCGTCTGTCTCGGTGGAGTCCTGCAGGCGTCTGGTGGACACGATTGGAGTCAGCAGGACGTCCGGCTGAGTTCCTCCAGACCTGAAACAAACCCCCATCATGGCTGAAGAGAAGACGTCCACGCTCCTGAGAGACACTGAGGACGCCGCCGCCGTCCTGGGAATCTCCTCCTCCTCCTCCTCCTCCTCCTCCTCCTCCTCCCCACTGGAAACATCAGCTGTTCGGGGAGGGAGGGGGTTATGGAACAAGAAGAAGAGCAGAAGGTTCTTATGTGTAAGCGTGTAAACAAACCCCCATCATGAAGTGTGTGTCTCGGCGTTGTTGAAAGACAAAGACATGTATGTTGTGTGTCACATTTCACCAAAACATAGTTATTATGGAACAAGAAGAAGAGCAGAAGGTTCTTATGTGTAAGCGTGTA
The DNA here is from genome assembly GCA_030347415.2 of Decapterus maruadsi. Taxonomy (NCBI): domain Eukaryota; kingdom Metazoa; phylum Chordata; class Actinopteri; order Carangiformes; family Carangidae; genus Decapterus; species Decapterus maruadsi. Next base: position 27,062,351 of record CM064897.1, read on the forward strand.
TGTTGTGTGTATGTTGTGTGTATGTTGCGTGTATGTTGTGTGTATGTCGGAGCCCAGGAAGAACAGCTGATGCTGCTGCGGGCGCTAACGGGGGCGCTAACGGGGATCCTAATAAAGAACAGAAGAGGACAACAGGTAGAAAGGCGAATCCACTTTGGTTTGACTGAAAACCTTCAGCGTTAAGTCAAAATGTCTCTTCTGTGTTTCAGTAGTTTTCAGCCTCCGCAGGTCAAACTGTTCAGTGTTGTTGGGGTTAAATATGAATTATTGATCAGCGATTGGTTAGTGCTCGACCTGTGACGTGGGCGTAGGTGGCCATGCTGTTGCTGAGCAGCTCCATGTCCTTCTTCACCGGCTCCATCAGGCCACGGCTTCAGCTGCTGCTTCAGCTGCTCAGCTCTGAAAACCTGCAGTTACACACACACACACACAGACACACACACAGTTAATTAGTTTACTTTAGTTCACTGACTCGTGGACCCTGAGCTCCGCCCACCAGCGGGTCAGAGGATGTTTATCTTGACGACATCGTGTCTCATTTCCGCTCCCACAGAAAAAGTCAAATAAACAATTTCACATGTTTTTCTACTGAGACAGAAAACTGGAAAATCCTGAATGCAGAACTGAATCTACGGCCTATTGGACGACTGAACGTAGAGCTGAACGTAGAGCTGAACGTAGAACTGAACACAGAACTGAACGTAGAACTGAACGTAGAAGTGAACGTAGAACTGAACGTAGAACTGAACGTAGAAGTGAACGTAGAGCTGAACGTAGAGCTGAACGTAGAGCTGAACGTAGAACTGAACGTAGAGCTGAACACAGAACTGAACGTAGAACTGAACGTAGAAGTGAACGTAGAACTGAACGTAGAACTGAACGTAGAAGTGAACGTAGAGCTGAACGTAGAGCTGAACGTAGAGCTGAACACAGAACTGAACGTAGAACTGAACGTAGAACTGAACGTAGAACTGAACGTAGAACTGAACGTAGAGCTGAACGTAGAACTGAACGTAGAGCTGAACGTAGAGCTGAACGTAGAACTGAACGTAGAGCTGAACGTAGAACTGAACGTAGAGCTGAACGTAGAACTGAACGTAGAACTGAACGTAGAGCTGAACGTAGAACTGAACGTAGAACTGAACGTAGAACTGAACGTAGAGCTGAACGTAGAGCTGAACGTAGAGCTGAACACAGAACTGAACGTAGAACTGAACGTAGAACTGAACGTAGAGCTGAACGTAGAGCTGAACGTAGAACTGAACGTAGAGCTGAACGTAGAACTGAACGTAGAGCTGAACGTAGAACTGAACGTAGAACTGAACGTAGAGCTGAACGTAGAACTGAACGTAGAACTGAACGTAGAGCTGAACGTAGAACTGAACGTAGAACTGAACGTAGAACTGAACGTAGAACTGAACGTAGAGCTGAACGTAGAACTGAACGTAGAGCTGAACACAGAACTGAACGTAGAACTGAACGTAGAAGTGAACGTAGAACTGAACGTAGAACTGAACGTAGAACTGAACGTAGAGCTGAACGTAGAGCTGAACGTAGAGCTGAACACAGAACTGAACGTAGAACTGAACGTAGAACTGAACGTAGAGCTGAACGTAGAACTGAACGTAGAGCTGAACGTAGAGCTGAACGTAGAGCTGAACGTAGAACTGAACGTAGAACTGAACGTAGAGCTGAACGTAGAACTGAACGTAGAGCTGAACGTAGAACTGAACGTAGAACTGAACGTAGAGCTGAACGTAGAACTGAACGTAGAACTGAACGTAGAGCTGAACGTAGAGCTGAACGTAGAGCTGAACGTAGAACTGAACGTAGAGCTGAACGTAGAACTGAACGTAGAACTGAACGTAGAACTGAACGTAGAACTGAACGTAGAACTGAACGTAGAGCTGAACGTAGAACTGAACGTAGAGCTGAACGTAGAACTGAACGTAGAGCTGAACGTAGAACTGAACGTAGAACTGAACGTAGAGCTGAACGTAGAACTGAACGTAGAACTGAACGTAGAACTGAACGTAGAACTGAACGTAGAACTGAACGTAGAACTGAACGTAGAGCTGAACGTAGAAGTTATTGTTGTCATCATCGTCAAGATGCTGAAGAAGGATAAAACCATTTGAACAGATAGAACTGAACACAGAACTGAAGTCTCCTCAGAACTGAACGGGAACTGAGCTGACAGCTGGAACGGTTACAGAACTGAACTTAGAGCTGAACTGTGTGGGAGCTGAAATGTTAGAACTTTCTAGGGCTGCGTAGAACTGAACAGTCACTGCTGTGTAGAACTGTGTGTGTTGGGTGAGGAGAGCTGAGGGTAGAACTGAACGGGGGGCTGACCCGCCCTAGAACTGGTTATCCTCTTGGAACGTCGCCCTCTTAAAGGGGAAGGACGCTGGTTTAGAACTGGTGTTGGAACTCATGGGAACTGAACGTAGAACTGAACGTAGAACTGAACAGAACTGAACGTAGAGCTGAACGTAGAACTGAACACAGAACTGAACTCTAGAGCCAATTTAGAACTGAACCCAGACCTGAACCACATAGAAGTGGCTCATTAGAGCTGATTAGAACTCCTGTCTGTGAGAACTGAGCAGTTTGACTTTGAACTGAACGTAGAGCTGTAGAGCTGAAGCAGCTAACGAACTTTATGCTAAGATGAAGCTAAGCTGAAGTAGAACTGAACAGAACTGAACTGAGCTTTTTCCCCAAAGAAATGAAACAGTTTGAACAGCTGATTTCAGAGCTGAACAGAACTGAACGTAGAACTGAACGTAGAGCTGAACGTTAGAGCTGAACGTAGAACTGAACACAGAACTGAGGTGAACGTAGAGCTGAACTGAGCTGAACGTAGAACTGAATGAACTGAACGTAGAGCTGAACAGAACTGAACGTAGAACTGTTGAGCTGACTGGGAGCTGAACGTTGAGCTGAACGTTAGAACTGAATAGAACTGAACGTTAGAACTGAACGTAGAGCCAATAGAGCTGAAGCGTAGAGCTGAACGTAGAACTGAACCTCAGAACTGATCCAGAACTGAACCGAGCTGAACGTCAGAACTGATCAGAGCTGAACGTGGAACTGACCTCAGAGCTGATCCAGAACTGGACGTGGAACTGACCTCAGAACTGATCCAGAACTGAACGTAGAACTGGTCTAGAACTGAGTCCAGAGCTGACCAGGAGCTGAACTTCAGACTGAACGTAGAACTGAACGTAGAACTGAACGTAGAACTGAACGTAGAGCTGAACGTAGAAGTTATTGTTGTCATCATCGTCAAGATGCTGAAGAAGGATAAAACCATTTGAACAGATAAAACTTCCTGGTTAATGAGGAAGTCTCCTCAGAGGTCAGAGGTCGGGGGGGGGGGGGGGATCTGGTGACAGCTGGTTCCCACGGTTACAGTAAGTCTTGAACCCCCCCATTACAAAAACTGTGTGGGAGCCAAATGTTTTTCTTTCTGCCGCTCTCTCTCTCCCACAGTCACTGCTGTGTGTGTGTGTGTGTTGGGTGAGGAGGGGGGAGGGGGGGGGGGGGGGGGGGGTCCTGACCCGCCCTGATGGTTATCCTCTTGGTACCGTCGCCCTCTTAAAGGGGAAGGACGCTGGTTTCTACTGGTGTTGGACTCATGGGAACCTGAACACCCCCCCCCCCCCCCCACACACACACACACACATACACACACACACACATACACACACACACACCCCGCCGCCCCCCACCCCGACCCCAACACCCCCCCCCCCCCCCAACCCTCTACAGCCAATTTAACGGCCCCAGACCTGAACCACATAAGTGGCTCATTAGATGCTGATTTCACTTCCTGTCTGTGATTCAGCAGTTTGACCTTTGACCTCTGACCTAGCATGTCGCTAAGACAGCAGCTAACGCTTCTTTATGCTAAGATAAGCTAAGCTAAGCTAACAGCTACTCACTGTTTTTTCCCCAAAGAAATGAAGAGTTTGAACAGGATTTCAGAGTAAAAGACAAAATGAACGACTCGTAACACTACGTCACTACGTTACTATGGCGACGCTGCAGAACAGACAGAACGAGGTCTGTTGTTCTCGACTGGGACTCGAACCTGTTGTTACTATGGCGACGCTGCAGAACAGACAGAACGAGGTCTGTTGTTCTCGACTGGGACTCGAACCTGTTGTTTCTTCAAGTTACAACAATAGAACTGGTCACGTTACGCACGAAGCAGCCAATAGGAAGACAGCAGTTATTAACGCTTTCTCACCTCAGTCCAGATCCAGACCAGGACCCGGTCTTCAGACTCAGACTCCCGTCGCATCCAGAGTCAGAAACACAGACTGATCCAGAGACCAGCAGCTCCTCACTGACCCCAACGCTCCTCCTCCTCCTCCTCCTCCTCCTCTTCCTCCTCCTCCTCCTCCTCTTCCTCCTCCTCCTCCTCTTCCTCCTCCTCCTCCTCTTCCTCCTCCTCTCCTCCTCCTCCTCTTCCTCAGGAGGAAGAGCAGCAGTCGGAGCCTCAGACTGAACGTTACTGTTCGGCCGGGGGGCGGGACAGGAAATAGCTGAGTGTGTGTGTGTGTGTGTGTGTGTGTGTGTGTGTGTGTGTGTGTGTGTGTGTGTGTGTGTGTGTGTGTGTGTGTGTGCGTGTGTGTGGGCCTCAGGTTGTTGTTGTTGTGGTGACTCAGTGACACACACTCACACACTGCCACTTAAATGTGTGTCAGTAGGAACAACAGATTCCTCACATTCCCCGTCGTGTGTGTGTGTGTGTGTGTGTGTGTGTGTGTGTGTGTGTGTGTGTGTGTGTGTGTGTGTGTGTGTGTGTGTGTGTGTGTGTGTGTGTGTGTGTGTGTGTGTGTGTGTGTGTAACTTTGTTTCTGTTGGTTAAAGGGATAGTTCACCCAAAATCTAAATGTCCCTCATCATGTGGAGGACATGCTGTTTCCACGCAGCAGGATTTGTTGTCATGGATACCCCCCCCCCCAGGAGAGACCGGGAGCTTCAGACTCGTTTCATTTATTTCTCTTTAATACAAACTCAGATTCTCTGGACCAATCACAGCTCAGCGTGGCGTGACATCATGACTCAACAACAGACGTTTTAATGAAAGAAAACAATAAACAATAATAATAAACCTTCTCTGATCAATAATCAATAATCAATAATCAGTTCGTCTTCTGGATGAACTCCTTCCTGCCGCCGCCGTCGCGGCCAAAGTGTCTGGTTCGCTGGATCCTGGCGAGCTGGTCGTGTATCGTCGTGGCGACGTGGCGGTGGTCGGGGATGTGGACGTAGCGGACGTTCCTGCCGGCGATGAACAGCTGCTGCAGCCGCGTCTCGCCGCCGCCGCCGCCGCGGCCGTCGCGGTACAGCACGGCCTCCATGCGGATGTTCATGAAGGCGTCCACGTTGAGGACACGCCCCCTCGCCGTGCTCTCGTTCCTCAGCTCCACCGTGGTCACGTCGCCATGGAGACCCTGCAGCAGCACCACCAGGCTGTTCTCCGCTATCGTCCGCTCACGCAGCGAGTGCACGCCCTCCGCCGGCGCCGCCCACGGGGGCTCGCCCTCCTCCGTCGCCATGGAGACGCCTGCAGACAGACGGGAGGGTTATTGATTAGATCAGCCCCCCCTCTTTTTTTCCTAAGCATTAATCACCATGACAACATAAAGCACTGACAGTAAACGTACACACTGATATACAACAAGCAGCCCCCCCCCCCCCCCCGAGGAAATCCAGAAAAGAATGACGTCACCTGGCTGAGACGTTAGGTTGATGCGCCTCGTGCCGTCAGCTGATCAATCAGTGACTGCGCGTGAACGTAAACACCTTTATTACATTTACACAGGTCATCTCTCTGCTGTGTGTGTGTGTGTGTGTGTGTGTGTGTGTGTGTGTGTGTGTGTGTGTGTGTGTGTGTGTGTGTGTGTGTGTCCGTCAGCTTTTATATCAAACTGGATCAATAACAGATCGATCTGGATCAATAACAGTCACGTGCAGCGGAACCTCTGAAGTCTTTTGTTTGTCAGCACGTGCACGCTGCGGTTATTGATGACTGCTGATTGATTGGTAGCTCCGTTACAGCTGTTAGCTTAGCCGTTAGCCGTTGCCTCAGTTGGATGAACTACGTCATCGCGGCGTCTGCCCGCGTGCAGCTGAGCTCAGGTATCAGGTGTGTGTCTGTGTGTGTCTGTGTGTGTCTGTGTCTCACCTGCTTCTCTCTCCGTCTCCAGAGTCTCAAACAAACCGACCGACTGTTGTCAACAAGTTGTTTTCCCCGCACGAGGAGAGTCACCGGGGAAACGGCAGCGTCATGACGTCACACTTTGCGTCAGACAAAAAGACAACTCAAAGGGGAAAAAAACAGCGCCCTCTGCAGGCTCATTTTATTTTATAGGATTATAAACAAGAGACAATATGAGAACACAACTTTGTAGAACTAATGCATCATGGGAATTGTAGTGCTGCTCTGTCTGTCTGTCTGTCTGTCTGTCTATCTATCTATCTATCTATCTATCTATCTATCTATCTATCTATCTATCTATCTATCTATCTATCTATCTATCTATCTGTCTGTCTGTCTGTCTGTCTGTCTGTCTGTCTGTCTGTCTGTCTGTCTGTCTGTCTGTCTATCTATCTATCTATCTATCTATCTATCTATCTTTGGTCTGTGCAGTGTGTATCATCAGAGTCACATGTTTGTTGCTAGGAGATGCTGGATGTTCCTTAGTGTGAGATCATGTCTGTTTGATTTAACTCTTTAAAGGTCCAGTCTGTAAAAACTGTCAAGGTTTATAGTTCAAATATGAATCTACTACCATGAATATAACACCTATAAAATAAAACAGCCTCATAATTATTATTTTGCTTTAGAGAGCGTCGCCATCTTGTGCCGCCATGTTTGTACGGCAGCCTGAAGGGAAAATCCAGCCAATCAGGGAGCAGGTTTCAGGTGCGGGTGAGTGAGTGAGTGAACGTGGGATGTCACAGTTTTACCAACATTTTACAGACTGGACCTTTAAAGCCTCTAAACGTCCTCACTGACGTCATCGTCGTCAGGGACGATGACCCAGCAGTGACGGGGTCAGAGGTCGTCCATCATGGCGAGCAGGTCGTCTCCTCGGTCCGCTCCGTCTCTGTCTCGGTTGCCGGGTGCCGGTCCTTCGCTAAACTCTCCGGCGATTCGAGCGAGTTCATTGGCCGTCTGGTGATCCTGAGCAGAGGAAACCAAGCAGGTGATTGGCCGACAGCGATCAATGGCGGTTTAAACATGATGTCATCCACACGGCGGTCTACCTGCATGGCTTGGATGTTGATCACGCCAAACGAAGACTCGGCTCCGCAGGAAGCTCCCCTGTCACCAAAATAAAAGCTCCCCTGTCACCAAAATAAAAGCTCCCCTGTCACCAAAATAAAAGCTCCCCTGTCACCAAAATAAAAGCCTTATATTCCTGATCAGCTGACGTGTGAGAACGAGCGGCGAGCAACTCACGCCTCCTCCTCCTCGCGGTCCGAAGGGAATAGGTTGATCCTGAATCCCGCCTCCTCCTCTCGAGGCTCCGCCCTCATGCTGCCCATCAGACGCGCCAGCAGGTTCAGCTCCTCCGTGGCCAGAGGGTTGGGCGCCGCCGCCGCGTCCGTCTGCTGCAGGACAGGAAGTCAGAGTCTATCTTCATGCGCTGGCGCTCTCGTTCCCTGTTTTAAAGGGATACGCCAACAACCGTAGTATTTAAAAATAGATTTATAAGGATACAGAAACATGTTTTTTCCATGTCTTGCCTCAGTCCTGAGTCCATGACCAGCGGTGTGCAGTAACCATGGAGATAGAGCCGTATCGCTGTAATTAGCTTAGCTCAAACACTGGAAGTGTATGGGTAGTGTTAGCCTTAGCTTAGCTCAAACACTGGAAGTGTATGGGTAGTGTTAGCCTGCCTCCACCTAAAGTAGCTAATTAGCTTAGCTCAAACACTGGAAGTGTATGGGTAGTGTTAGCCTGCCTCCACCTAAAGTAGCTAATTAGCTTAGCTCAAACACTGGAAGTGTATGGGTAGTGATAGCCTGCCTCCACCTAAAGTAGCTAATTAGCTTAGCTCAAACACTGGAAGTGTATGGGTAGTGTTAGCCTGCCTCCACCTAAAGTCATCAGAGAAACTTTTCATCAACTCTAAACGGACCGATCTTCGTCTCAGAGCTGACAAAACTCTCCGGCATCTTGAGCCGTCAAATGCCTTAATTACCCGATTACTAACCCTAACCCTACGGCAACTCCACTTGGACAAACTTCATCTGGGCACTGCCCGAGGTCGCCTCTGTTCCTGTTTTCTGAGCATCATCCACACCAAAACGAATCCTCAATTACGTTACTAATAAAGTTTGTTGTTTTAAAGTAAAAAGATAAACCGTCTCTGGCGACGCACAGAGGACAGTGACCCTAAAGTCAATTCAACTAAGTTTGTCCAAGTGGAGTTGCCGTACGCAGCTCTCACAAATCGGGTGGTGACACCGCTAACGGGACGAGATCGGTCAAAACGGAGGGTTCAAGCAAAGACGGTTTATTTTGGTTCAAGCTACATCGAGGAAGCTTCACTTCCTGTTTCAAAGTTCACTCCGAAGCGTCTTTTGCCTCCTGGTTGCGTGTGCAGCCGTGCGCCAACACACGGGGCGGTGTTTAGCTCAGTAGGTAGAGCGCCTGCTTCATGTGCAGAGGCTACAGTCCTCGCTGCAGGCGGCCCCGGTTCGAGTCCCGTGTCGGACGGCCCTGTACTGCGTGTCATTCTCCATCTCTGCCTCCCGTTTCCTGTCTCATCTCTACTGTCCTGTCAATAAAGGCATGAAAAGCAAAGAATGCCAATGAGCTGAGCTAATCACGGGTGACACGGCTCTATCAAGACACGGGGAAAAAAAGTTGCTGTATCCCTTTAAACCTATTTTTAGATACTATTTTTATATTCTTATCTTTTCCTGTCTAGGGACTCGAACAGGGGGAAATGAGCGCACGCTGCTGTAACGTGGCTCAGAAGTTTTTTCTTGTCATGAGATAAAAAAAAAGTTTCCTTGTGTCTGTAAATAAATGACATCAGCTCAACATTCACTTCAGTTATTCTGTGGGTGTGAACGTCTCTACCTGGACGGACGTCGACCTGGACGTGTGCGTCTCCTCCTCGTGGTTCGCTCGGTACCTGTGGATCCACACACACACACACACACACACACAGTGTCTGCAGCAGCGGTGCAGCTGTTGACGTCATCGAGCTGCAGAGACACGACCTCAGCAGCAGCGGCTCGGCTGGAACGGAGGCCTGATCTCCATCTTTGATGACAGAGCAATAACTTCCTAAACAGGTATTTATGAAGACATTTAAATTCTGTTTTCTGTGAGCTGTATACGAGGAGGAGTGGTTCCTCCACGCACTGTGCGATGTTTGCATCACACACTGCGCCACGTGGAAGTTACAGTCTTTGCTTCGACAGCGGTGACATCAGCATCAGCTGCTCCGCCGCCGGTAGGAGCAAAACAAACGGAGAAAAGAAGAAGGAAGCGCTTGTTCAGAAAAAAGAACGAGGTCGCGGTCGTGGCTCGGGAGAAGAGGCTGCATTTCTATTGGCCGATTACAGAACGGTGGCAGCGGCTGCTCATCCCGTTCAGCTGCGCCACCTGACGTTAGATTAGTAGCAGTTTTCCGACACTGTCGGAACTGAATCGCGGGTCGTCTTTGGTCGTACGACGCTGACGTCGACTGTCGTAGAACGTACAACGATTTAGGGCCACGATTCTCCTACGGCGCTCGTCTTTCGTCTGCGAGGGTTCGGCTTCGGGAAAAAACTTCACGTTTGTTTTAACTTTGTAACATTTATGTTTTTGTGATTGACTGTAAATGTAAGTGTATGATATGTTGAGGATGCGACGTTCCCGTGTTGTTGGACCCGGGAAGACTCGCTGGATAATGCGGATCCTTAATAAACAATTAAGCACACACACATGTTGTTGCCCAGGGTGACGACGCGGTCGCCGTGCAGCAGGAAACTCCCCTCCCTCACCGCGCTGCTGTAGCTCCCCCCGCTGGGAAACTCGCTGCGCCGCAGCTCCCGGCCTTTCCTGTCGAACGTCCTGCGGAGACGGGAGGAAGACGGGAGGAAGACGGGATGAAGACGAGAGGAAGACGGGAAGGAGACGGGAGGAAGACGGGATGAAGACGAGAGGAAGACGGGAGGAAGACGGGATGAAGACGGGAGGAAGACGGGATGAAGACGGGAGGAAGAAGAAGACTTGATGAGAAACGTCAGTCGCTCGCCGCTCAGCGCTGATTGGCTGCCGTAATCTATGCGTTTTTGATGGTGCAGGTTCACCTGATCAACCCCGGGACGTCTGTCCCACGAGGCACCGGGCCCGAGGTGGACAGGACGAAGCGTCCGTTTGGATTCTGGATCTGATTCTTGAGGAAAAGTGAAACCTGAGGAAGTAGGAAGAGACGGTGAGACGATGAGACACTGAGACACTGAGACGGTGAGACACTGAGACGGTGAGACGGTGAGACGGTGAGACACTGAGACGGTGAGACACTGAGACACTGAGACGATGAGACGGTGAGACGGTGAGACGATGAGACACTGAGACACTGAGACGATGAGACACTGAGACACTGAGACACTGAGACGGTGAGACGGTGAGACGGTGAGACGATGAGACACTGAGACGGTGAGACACTGAGACACTGAGACGATGAGACGGTGAGACACTGAGACGATGAGACACTGAGACGATGAGACGATGAGACGGTGAGACACTGAGACGATGAGACACTGAGACACTGAGACGATGAGACGATGAGACGATGAGACACTGAGACGATGAGACACTGAGACACTGAGACGATGAGACGATGAGACACTGAGACACTGAGACGGTGAGACGATGAGACGATGAGACACTGAGACACTGAGACACTGAGACGATGAGACACTGAGACGGTGAGACACTGAGACGATGAGACGGTGAGACACTGAGACACTGAGACGGTGAGACGGTGAGACGATGAGACACTGAGACGATGAGACACTGAGACGGTGAGACAGTGAGACACTGAGACACTGAGACGGTGAGACACTGAGACACTGAGACACTGAGACGATGAGACACTGAGACGATGAGACGATGAGACACTGAGACACTGAGACACTGAGACGATGAGACACTGAGACACTGAGACGATGAGACGATGAGACACTGAGACGATGAGACGATGAGACACTGAGACACTGAGACGATGAGACACTGAGACACTGAGACGATGAGACACTGAGACACTGAGACGGTGAGACACTGAGACGCTGAGACGGTGAGACACTGAGACACTGAGACGGTGAGACACTGAGACACAGAGACGGTGAGACACTGAGACACTGAGACGGTGAGACACTGAGACACTGAGACACAGAGACGGTGAGACACTGAGACACTGAGACGGTGAGACACTGAGACACTGAGATGATGAGACACTGAGACACTGAGACGGTGAGACACTGAGACGATGAGACACTGAGACACTGAGATGATGAGACACTGAGACGGTGAGACGGTGAGACGATGAGACACTGAGACACTGAGATGATGAGACACTGAGACGTGAGACACTGAGACGGTGAGACACTGAGACACTGAGACGGTGAGACACTGAGACACTGAGACGGTGAGACACTGAGACGATGAGACGATGAGACACTGAGACACTGAGACGGTGAGACACTGAGACGATGAGACACTGAGACGTGAGACCAGAGGAGGACACTCACCCTGACGTTCATGTCCTGGAAGAAGACGAGCAGCGTCTGTCTGAGCAGTTGAAGGTCACCGTCAGGTAACGAGGAATAAACCTGCACCAGGACAGAGACACAGTGAGACAGAGAGACAGAGACACAGTGAGACAGAGACACAGTGAGACAGAGACACAGTGAGACAGAGACACAGTGAGACAGAGACACAGAGACACAGTGAGACAGAGACACAGAGACACAGAGAGACAGAGACACAGAGACACAGTGAGACAGAGACACAGTGAGACAGAGACGGTGAGAGACAGAGACAGAGAGACAGAGAGACAGAGACACAGAGACACAGTGAGACAGAGACACAGAGACACAGTGAGACAGAGACACAGAGACACAGAGAGACAGAGACACAGAGACACAGTGAGACAGAGACGGTGAGAGACAGAGACAGAGAGACAGAGAGACAGAGACACAGAGACACAGTGAGACAGAGACACAGTGAGACAGAGACACAGAGACAGAGACACAGTGAGACACAGAGACACAGAGAGACAGAGACAGAGAGAGACAGAGACACAGTGAGACAGAGACACAGAGAGACAGAGACAGAGAGACAGAGACAGACATCAGCTGGACCTCTATGATCTTGCGGTGCGTCTCGTCCACCTGGTTCACCGCCACCGGCGTGTCCTTCACCAAGTCCCTGATGGCGTCCATGTGGTTGTAGGAGACGAGCAGCAGGTCTCTGGGACGGGGACACAGGACGACCTGGTACTTGAAGGCCATGACCATCAGCTCGTACAGCTGCAGGAGGGAGGCACACGTCACATGGACCGGTCTGAGCCGGTCTGAACCGGTCTGAACCGGTCTGAACTAGTCTGGACCGGTCTGGACTGGTCTGGACTGGTCTGAACCAGTCTGAACCAGTCTGAACCAGTCTGGACTGGTCTGGACTGGTCTGAGCCGGTCTGAACCAGTCTGAACCAGTCTGGACCGGTCCAGACCGGTCTGAACCGGTCACACAGACCCCTGTCCTCACCCTGTCCATGCTGGCGGGGTTGAGTCTCATGATGGACGCGTGCGCGACGCGCGTCAACACCGTCTTCAGGGTCCGGTGGGAATAAAGCTGCTGAGGTTTGAGGAGCTCGTCCATGAAGCTTCTACTGAACATTGTCCCCACGATGTCCGTCAAGACTGGGACACAGAGACAGATTCATACAGTAATATTATGGGCTGTAATATACAGTGGTGCTGTAACCATGGCTACCTCACTACACCAGTACGACATAGAAGTGTGGACACCTTTTCTCCTGTCAGCGTCGGACCACACGCCTGCAGAGACAAGAGACAGACAGGGTTACCGAGGTGTCCAACTGTAACCACCTTTCTCTGAGCTGTCCAACTGTCTCTACCTTTCTCTGAGGTGTCCAACTGTCTCTACCTTTCTCTGAGGTGTCCAACTGTCTCTACCTTTCTCTGAGGTGTCCAACTGTCTCTACCTTCCTCTGAGGTGTCCAACTGTCCCCACCTTCCTCTGAGGTGTCCAACTGTCTCTACCTTCCTCTGAGGTGTCCAACTGTCTCTACCTTCCTCTGAGGTGTCCAACTGTCTCTACCTTCCTCTGAGGTGTCCAACTGTCTCTACCTTTCTCTGAGGTGTCCAACTGTCTCTACCTTTCTCTGAGGTGTCCAACTGTCTCTACCTTCCTCTGAGGTGTCCAACTGTCTCTACCTTTCTCTGAGGTGTCCAACTGTCTCTACCTTCCTCTGATCTGTCCAACTGTCTCTACCTCTCTCTGAGCTGTCCAACTGTCTCTACCTTCCTCTGAGGTGTCCAACTGTCTCTACCTTCCTCTGAGGTGTCCAACTGTCTCTACCTTCCTCTGAGGTGTCCAACTGTCTCTACCTTCCTCTGAGGTGTCCAACTGTCTCTACCTTCCTCTGAGGTGTCCAACTGTCTCTACCTTCCTCTGAGCTGTCCAACTGTCCCCACCTTTCTCTGAGCTGTCCAACTGTCTCTACCTTCCTCTGAGGTGTCCAACTGTCTCTACCTTTCTCTGAGGTGTCCAACTGTCTCTACCTTTCTCTGAGGTGTCCAACTGTCTCTACCTTCCTCTGAGCTGTCCAACTGTCTCTACCTTCCTCTGAGGTGTCCAACTGTCTCTACCTTCCTCTGAGGTGTCCAACTGTCTCTACCTTCCTCTGAGGTGTCCAACTGTCCCCACCTTCCTCTGAGGTGTCCAACTGTCTCTACCTTCCTCTGAGGTGTCCAACTGTCTCTACCTTTCTCTGAGGTGTCCAACTGTCTCTACCTCTCTCTGAGGTGTCCAACTGTCTCTAGCTGTCCAACTGTCTCTACCTTCTCTGAGGTGTCCAACTGTCTCTACCTTCCTCTGAGCTGTCCAACTGTCTCTACCTTCCTCTGAGCTGTCCAACTGTCTCTACCTTCCTCTGAGGTGTCCAACTGTCTCTACCTTCCTCTGAGGTGTCCAACTGTCTCTACCTTCCTCTGAGGTGTCCAACTGTCTCTACCTTCCTCTGAGGTGTCCAACTGTCTCTACCTTTCTCTGAGGTGTCCAACTGTCTCTACCTTTCTCTGAGGTGTCCAACTGTCTCTACCTTCCTCTGAGGTGTCCAACTGTCTCTACCTTCCTCTGAGGTGTCCAACTGTCTCTACCTTCCTCTGAGGTGTCCAACTGTCTCTACCTTCCTCTGAGGTGTCCAACTGTCTCTACCTTCCTCTGAGGTGTCCAACTGTCTCTACCTTCCTCTGAGGTGTCCAACTGTCTCTACCTTCCTCTGAGGTGTCCAACTGTCTCTACCTTTCTCTGAGGTGTCCAACTGTCTCTACCTTCCTCTGAGGTGTCCAACTGTCTCTACCTTCCTCTGAGGTGTCCAACTGTCTCTACCTTCTCTGAGGTGTCCAACTGTCTCTACCTTCCTCTGAGGTGTCCAACTGTCTCTACCTTCCTCTGAGGTGTCCAACTGTCTCTACCTTCCTCTGAGGTGTCCAACTGTCTCTACCTTCCTCTGAGGTGTCCAACTGTCTCTACCTTCCTCTGATCTGTCCAACTGTCTCTACCTCTCTCTGAGGTGTCCAACTGTCTCTACCTTCCTCTGATCTGTCCAACTGTCTCTACCTCTCTCTGAGCTGTCCAACTGTCTCTACCTTCCTCTGAGGTGTCCAACTGTCTCTACCTTTCTCTGAGGTGTCCAACTGTCTCTACCTTCCTCTGAGGTGTCCAACTGTCCCCACCTTCCTCTGAGGTGTCCAACTGTCTCTACACCTTCCTCTGAGGTGTCCAACTGTCTCTACCTTTCTCTGAGGTGTCCAACTGTCTCTACCTTTCTCTGAGTTGTCCTCAGACGTGTTCTGCGCTCGCAGCCGTTGGTCCAGGATGTAAAGCATCTCCCCCCCCAGATTAATGAAAACCAGGGGCAGAGTCCTGAGTGACATCCTGAGGACAGAGACGGGATTCAGTCCAGGATGAAGCCGGTGTAGAGACCGGAGTCAGGAGAGACGGCCCAGAGCAGGGGCCGGAGACGGGAGGAGCCGGTCTGGTGCAGGTGCAGGTCCAGGTGGCGGTCTGCAGCTCTCTGGTCCTCTAGTCCTCAGCGGGTCCGGGTCCGGGTCCTGCAGCAGCAGCAGACAGCGTCCATGTCTGAGCTGATCTGCTGCTCTAAGATGCAACAGGTGGCGAGGACGAGGATCAGAGGCTGCAGCTGATTGGCCGGGATCAGCACCATGTGACACAACACAACAACCAACCACAGACTGGTGAGTGTGTTGAGCTTATGGATGAGGAAGACAAGTAGATCAACTGGCTACTAACTATGGGGGGGGGGGTGGGGGGGGGCTGCTACTACTACTACTACTACAACTACAACTACTACTACAACTACTACTACTACTAATAATAATAATAACAATAATAATAATATAGTTGTTTGTGTTTAACTCTCGACCAAACTGACACATTTTGAGATTCTTGTTTTTTCAGTTTTAAAGTGAAATTTCCCAAGAATTTTTTTTCATGATGGTTTTTAAAATGTGTCGTCTGTAAATGTTTGTCTTCTGGAGATCCTTTCATCTCCCACTTGATGAACTGTTCACAATAACAGACCGATTTTGACCTGTTGCCATTTTCTCTAAATGACAATATTTTTATTTCCAATTTGGGAGAAATGTTGTCCGCAGGTTCTAGAATGAAACAGACTTGTTCATTTGACTCAAACACAGAGTAAAACCAGAGGAACTGGTCATTTTGAAGACTCTCTAATGTTTTCCAGAGCTATAGTATATGTTTATGTATGTATAGAGTGGGACGCTGTGGACGCTGTGGACGCTGTGGACGCTGTGGACGGACGCCACGACTCCATGACCTGAAGACACATTTGACTAATGATTTCAACTGTTTGCCTCACACAGTGTCTTTGTCTCTCTCCATACGACAGATTAGAGAGTAGAAATATGAAAATGAGGCTCTATCTCTACTCTCTGGGTTTCACACCCGTCTGCCATGTTCAGCGGCGGAAGCCTGGAGGTGAAACGTCGACTGTAGAGACGAAGATGTGAAGTCGCCTGACGGAGCTGATTAATCCTGGATCGAATAACAACAAACTGATGATGGAGATCTATCGCTGCGTCTGGCTTCTCTCTCTGTAAGTCATGCATTATATTCATAATAATGATTATATAATAATAATGATCCAGAAATATTTTCAGTAGATCTGTTTTTCTTCACTTGTTGGTGAAGAAATTTTAAAACATTTTTCTGTTGTTGAAACAAGACAAACTAATGTAAAAGGTGTCGTGTCTCCCTCCACCAGAATAAGCTGCTCATGTTCAGATTCAGGTTTCAACGACAGACCGGTCCTCGACCACAGCCTTTACGACCCCAGCTGGATGACATCTGTACCTGCTGACACGCCTGTGTCTGCCATCGCCATACCTGGAACACATAGAAGCCTGTCATTATATGGAGGACCACTTTCTAAAGGTCAAGTTTGGACTTTGGACCAACAACTCCAAGTGGGAATAAGGTTTTTTGACATACATGCTGCGATGTGGTTGCCAACCCAAAAAGATGTTTATATCATGGACAGCCACTGGATGCTGACAAAGCGCGTTCAACTAAGTGAAGCTCTCAACATCATTTCCAAATTTTTAAGTTCCCACAGCAGTGAGACTGTGCTCATCAAAGTGACGCTACATGGGCTCTTCAAGGGGAAAGTTGAAAGATTGATGAGGCAGATAATTGAAGAACACAGAGATATAATATTGAGGGGACCATCAGTACCAAACATGCAGCAGGCGAGGGGAAAGATTGTCCTTGTCCAGAGTGACACTTTCCATCTTGGCACAAAAAAACAAAAGTCATCGTTCTTTGAAAATGAAAAACTAATAAACGTGGAAGAAAAGATAAGGAAATTAAAGCCACATCTCTGTGACAGTCACATTGTGCTGACTGACAGCGCAGGAGCACTTTTAAGCAGGCCTGATAAACGGGCTCAGAGGCTTAATAAGCAGCTGAATAACTTTCTGGTGCAACACATGAAAACCTCCTCAAACCAAGGTTGCTTGGGTGTCTTAAGCGTAAACTTTCCAAGTGTTAATCTTATTAAGAACATCATTAAACTCAAACCGTGTGATTGTGGAAAGTCAAAACCACCAGAACCTGAGCAGGGAAACCCTGTAACGGATCCAAACAGTACACCTGAAGTAGCACCTGGACCAGACTCAACGCCAGGGCCAGAACCGGATGCAACCACGGAAGCAGCTAGTCCTGGTGAAGCCACAACAGCGGCTGGAGAACCGGATGCAACCACGGAAGGAGCTGGTCCAGGTGACGCCACAACAGCGGCTGGAGAACCAGATGCAACCACGGAAGGAACTGGTCCAGGTGACGCCACAACAGCGGCTGGAGAACCGGATGCAACCACGGAAGCAGCTGGTCCAGGTGACGCCACAACAGGGGTGGCGGGAGAACCGGATGCAACCACGGAAGCAGCTGGTCCAGGTGACGCCACAACAGGGGTGGCGGGAGAACCGGATGCAACCACGGAAGCAGCTGGTCCTGGTGACGCCACAACAGCAGCTGGAGAACCGGATGCAACCACGGAAGGAGCTGGTCCAGGTGACGCCACAACAGGGGTGGCGGGAGAACCGGATGCAACCACGGAAGGAGCTGGTCCTGGTGAAGCCACAACAGGGGTGGCGGGAGAACCGGATGCAACCACGGAAGGAGCTGGTCCTGGTGACGCCACAACAGCAGCTGGAGAACCGGATGCAACCATGGAAGGAGCTGGTCCAGGTGACGCCACAACAGGGGTGGCGGGAGAACTGGATGCAACCACGGAAGCAGCTGGTCCAGGTGACGCCACAACAGCGGCTGGAGAACCGGATGCAACCACGGAAGGAGCTGGTCCTGGTGAAGCCACAACAGCGGCTGGCGAACCGGATGCAACCACGGAAGGAGCTGGTCCAGGTGACGCCACAACAGGGGTGGCGGGAGAACCGGATGCAACCACGGAAGCAGCTGGTCCAGGTGACGCCACAACAGGGGTGGCGGGAGAACCGGATGCAACCACGGAAGGAGCTGGTCCAGGTGACGCCACAACAACGGCTGGAGAACCGGATGCAACCACGGAAGGAGCTGGTCCTGGTGAAGCCACAACAGCAGCGGGAGAACCGGATGCAACCACGGAAGGAGCTGGTCCAGGTGACGCCACAACAGGGGTGGCGGGAGAACCGGATGCAACCACGGAAGGAGCTGGTCCTGGTGAAGCCACAACAGCAGCTGGAGAACCGGATGCAACCACGGAAGCAGCTGGTCCTGGTGAAGCCACAACAGCAGCTGGAGAACCGGATGCAACCACGGAAGCAGCTGGTCCAGGTGACGCCACAACGGCAGCTGGAGAACCGGATGCAACCACGGAAGGAGCTGGTCCAGGTGACGCCACAACAGGGGTGGCGGGAGAACCGGATGCAACCAAGGAAGCAGCTGGTCCAGGTGACGCCACAACAGCAGCTGGAGAACCGGATGCAACCACGGAAGCAGCTGGTCCAGGTGACGCCACAACAGCGGCTGGAGAACCGGATGCAACCACGGAAGGAGCTGGTCCTGGTGACGCCACAACAGCAGCTGGAGAACCGGATGCAACCACGGAAGGAGCTGGTCCTGGTGACGCCACAACAGCAGCTGGAGAACCGGATGCAACCACAGAAGGAGCTGGTCCAGGTGACGCCACAACAGCGGCTGGAGAACCGGATGCAACCACGGAAGCAACTGGTACAGGTGACGCCACAACAGCGGCTGGAGAACCGGATGCAACCACGGAAGCAGCTGGTCCTGGTGACGCCACAACAGCGGCTGGAGAACCGGATGCAACCACGGAAGCAGCTGGTCCTGGTGACGCCACAACAGCAGCTGGAGAACCGGATGCAACCACGGAAGGAGCTGGTCCTGGTGAAGCCACAACAGCGGCTGGAGAACCGGATGCAACCACGGAAGCAGCTGGGCCTGGTGAAACCACAACAGCGGCTGGAGAACCGGATGCAACCACGGAAGGAGCTGGTCCAGGTGACGCCACAACAGCAGCTGGAGAACCGGATGCAACCACGGAAGGAGCTGGTCCTGGTGACGCCACAACAGCGGCTGGAGAACCGGATGCAACCACGGAAGGAGCTGGTCCTGGTGAAGCCACAACAGCGGCTGGAGAACCGGATGCAACCACGGAAGCAGCTGGTCCAGGTGACGCCACAACAGCGGCTGGAGAACCGGATGCAACCACGGAAGCAGCTGGTCCAGGTGACGCCACAACAGGGGTGGCGGGAGAACCGGATGCAACCACGGAAGGAGCTGGTCCTGGTGAAGCCACAACAGCAGCTGGAGAACCGGATGCAACCACGGAAGGAGCTGGTCCAGGTGACGCCACAACAGCAGCTGGAGAACCGGATGCAACCACGGAAGGAGCTGGTCCTGGTGAAGCCACAACAGCGGCTGGAGAACCGGATGCAACCACGGAAGGAGCTGGTCCTGGTGACGCCACAATGGCAGCTGGAGAACCGGATGCAACCACGGAAGGAGCTGGTCCAGGTGACGCCACCACAGGGGTGGCGGGAGAACCGGATGCAACCACGGAAGGAGCTGGTCCTGGTGAAGCCACCACAGGGGTGGCGGGAGAACCGGATGCAACCACGGAAGGAGCTGGTCCAGGTGACGCCACCACAGGGGTGGCGGGAGAACCGGATGCAACCACGGAAGCAGCTGGTCCAGGTGACACCACAACAGCAGCTGGAGAACCGGATGCAACCACGGAAGCAGCTGGTCCTGGTGACGCCACAACAGCAGCTGGAGAACCGGATGCAACCACGGAAGCAGCTGGTCCTGGTGACACCACAACAGCAGCTGGAGAACCGGATGCAACCACGGAAGGAGCTGGTCCAGGTGACGCCACAACAGCAGCTGGAGAATCGGATGCAACCACGGAAGCAGCTGGTCCTGGTGAAGCCACAACAGCAGCTGGAGAACCGGATGCAACCACGGAAGCAGCTGGTCCAGGTGACGCCACAACAGCGGCTGGAGAACCGGATGCAACCACGGAAGGAGCTGGTCCAGGTGACGCCACAACAGGGGTGGCGGGAGAACCGGATGCAACCACGGAAGGAGTTGGTCCAGGTGACGCCACAACAGCGGCTGGAGAACCGGATGCAACCACGGAAGGAGCTGGTCCAGGTGAAGCCACAACAGCAGCTGGAGAACCGGATGCAACCACGGAAGCAGCTGGTCCTGGTGACACCACAACAGCAGCTGGAGAACCGGATGCAACCACGGAAGGAGCTGGTCCAGGTGACGCCACAACAGCAGCTGGAGAATCGGATGCAACCACGGAAGCAGCTGGTCCTGGTGAAGCCACAACAGCAGCTGGAGAACCGGATGCAACCACGGAAGCAGCTGGTCCAGGTGACGCCACAACAGCGGCTGGAGAACCGGATGCAACCACGGAAGGAGCTGGTCCAGGTGACGCCACAACAGGGGTGGCGGGAGAACCGGATGCAACCACGGAAGGAGTTGGTCCAGGTGACGCCACAACAGCGGCTGGAGAACCGGATGCAACCACGGAAGGAGCTGGTCCAGGTGAAGCCACAACAGCAGCTGGAGAACCGGATGCAACCACGGAAGGAGCTGGTCCAGGTGACGCCACAACAGGGGTGGCGGGAGAACCGGATGCAACCACGGAAGGAGCTGGTCCAGGTGACGCCACAACAGCAGCTGGAGAACTGGATGCAACCACGGAAGGAGCTGGTCCAGGTGAAGCCACAACAGCGGCTGGAGAACCGGATGCAACCACGGAAGGAGCTGGTCCAGGTGAAGCCACAACAGCGGCTGGAGAACCGGATGCAACCACGGAAGGAGCTGGTCCAGGTGAAGCCACAACAGCGGCTGGAGAACCGGATGCAACCACGGAAGCAGCTGGTCCTGGTGAAGCCACAACAGCGGCTGGAGAACCGGATGCAACCACGGAAGGAGCTGGTCCAGGTGACGCCACAACAGCGGCTGGAGAACCGGATGCAACCACGGAAGGAGCTGGTCCAGGTGACGCCACAACAGGGGTGGCGGGAGAACCGGATGCAACCACGGAAGGAGCTGGTCCTGGTGAAGCCACAACAGCGGCTGGAGAACCGGATGCAACCACGGAAGCAGCTGGTCCTGGTGAAGCCACAACAGCAGCTGGAGAACCGGATGCAACCACGGAAGGAGCTAGTCCTGGTGACGCCACAACAGCAGCTGGAGAACCGGATGCAACCACGGAAGGAGCTGGTCCTGGTGAAGCCACAACAGCAGCTGGAGAACCGGATGCAACCACGGAAGGAGCTGGTCCAGGTGAAGCCACAACAGCAGCTGGAGAACCGGATGCAACCACGGAAGGAGCTAGTCCTGGTGACGCCACAACAGCAGCTGGAGAACCGGATGCAACCACGGAAGGAGCTAGTCCTGGTGAAGCCACAACAGCAGCTGGAGAACCGGATGCAACCACGGAAGGAGCTGGTCCAGGTGAAGCCACAACAGCAGCTGGAGAACCGGATGCAACCACGGAAGCAGCTGGTCCTGGTGACGCCACAACAGCGGCTGGAGAACCGGATGCAACCACGGAAGGAGCTGGTCCAGGTGAAGCCACAACAGCAGCTGGAGAACCGGATGCAACCACGGAAGCAGCTGGTCCTGGTGACGCCACAACAGCGGCTGGAGAACCGGATGCAACCACGGAAGGAGCTGGTCCAGGTGACGCCACAACAGCAGCTGGAGAACCGGATGCAACCACGGAAGGAGCTGGTCCAGGTGACGCCACAACAGGGGTGGCGGGAGAACCGGATGCAACCACGGAAGGAGCTGGTCCAGGTGACGCCACAACAGCGGCTGGAGAACCGGATGCAACCACGGAAGGAGCTGGTCCAGGTGAAGCCACAACAGCAGCTGGAGAACCGGATGCAACCACGGAAGGAGCTGGTCCAGGTGACGCCACAACAGCAGCTGGAGAACCGGATGCAACCACGGAAGCAGCTGGTCCTGGTGAAGCCACAACAGCGGCTGGAGAACCGGATGCAACCACGGAAGGAGCTGGTCCAGGTGACGCCACAACAGCGGCTGGAGAACCGGATGCAACCACGGAAGGAGCTGGTCCAGGTGACGCCACAACAGCGGCTGGAGAACCGGATGCAACCACGGAAGGAGCTGGTCCTGGTGACGCCACAACAGCGGCTGGAGAACCGGATGCAACCACGGAAGGAGCTGGTCCTGGTGAAGCCACAACAGCGGCTGGAGAACCGGATGCAACCACGGAAGGAGCTGGTCCAGGTGACGCCACAACAGCGGCTGGAGAACCGGATGCAACCACGGAAGGAGCTGGTCCAGGTGACGCCACAACAGGGGTGGCAGGAGAACCGGATGCAACCACGGAAGCAGCTGGTCCAGGTGAAGCCACAACAACGGCTGGAGAACCGGATGCAACCACGGAAGGAGCTGGTCCAGGTGACGCCACAACGGCAGCTGGAGAACCGGATGCAACCACGGAAGGAGGTGGTCCAGGTGACGCCACAACAGGGGTGGCAGGAGAACCGGATGCAACTACGGAAGGAGCTAGTCCTGGTGAAGCCACAACAGCGGCTGGAGAACCGGATGCAACCACGGAAGCAGCTGGTCCTGGTGAAGCCACAACAGCAGCTGGAGAACCGGATGCAACCACGGAAGGAGCTAGTCCTGGTGACGCCACAACAGCAGCTGGAGAACCGGATGCAACCACGGAAGGAGCTAGTCCTGGTGAAGCCACAACAGCAGCTGGAGAACCGGATGCAACCACGGAAGGAGCTGGTCCAGGTGAAGCCACAACAGCAGCTGGAGAACCGGATGCAACCACGGAAGGAGCTGGTCCTGGTGACGCCACAACAGCAGCTGGAGAACCGGATGCAACCACGGAAGGAGCTGGTCCTGGTGAAGCCACAACAGCAGCTGGAGAACCGGATGCAACCACGGAAGGAGCTGGTCCAGGTGAAGCCACAACAGCAGCTGGAGAACCGGATGCAACCACGGAAGCAGCTGGTCCTGGTGACGCCACAACAGCGGCTGGAGAACCGGATGCAACCACGGAAGGAGCTGGTCCTGGTGACGCCACAACAGCAGCTGGAGAACCGGATGCAACCACGGAAGGAGCTGGTCCTGGTGACGCCACAACAGCAGCTGGAGAACCGGATGCAACCACGGAAGGAGCTGGTCCAGGTGACGCCACAACAGCGGCTGGAGAACCGGATGCAACCACGGAAGCAGCTGGTCCAGGTGACACCACAACAGCAGCTGGAGAACCGGATGCAACCACGGAAGCAGCTGGTCCAGGTGACGCCACAACAGCGGCTGGAGAACCGGATGCAACCACGGAAGGAGCTGGTCCTGGTGACGCCACAACAGCAGCTGGAGAACCGGATGCAACCACGGAAGGAGCTGGTCCAGGTGACGCCACAACAGCAGCTGGAGAACCGGATGCAACCACGGAAGCAGCTGGTCCAGGTGACGCCACAACAGCGGCTGGAGAACCGGATGCAACCACGGAAGGAGCTGGTCCTGGTGACGCCACAACAGCGGCTGGAGAACCGGATGCAACCACGGAAGGAGCTGGTCCTGGTGAAGCCACAACAGCGGCTGGAGAACCGGATGCAACCACGGAAGGAGCTGGTCCTGGTGACGCCACAACGGCAGCTGGAGAACCGGATGCAACCACGGAAGGAGCTGGTCCAGGTGACGCCACAACAGCGGCTGGAGAACCGGATGCAACCACGGAAGCAGCTGGTCCAGGTGACACCACAACAGCAGCTGGAGAACCGGATGCAACCACGGAAGCAGCTGGTCCAGGTGACGCCACAACAGCGGCTGGAGAACCGGATGCAACCACGGAAGGAGCTGGTCCTGGTGACGCCACAACGGCAGCTGGAGAACCGGATGCAACCACGGAAGGAGCTGGTCCAGGTGACGCCACAACAGCAGCTGGAGAACCGGATGCAACCACGGAAGCAGCTGGTCCTGGTGACGCCACAACAGCGGCTGGAGAACCGGATGCAACCACGGAAGGAGCTGGTCTTGGTGAAGCCACAACAGCGGCTGGAGAACCGGATGCAACCACGGAAGGAGCTGGTCCAGGTGATGCCACAACAGCGGCTGGAGAACCGGATGCAACCACGGAAGGAGCTGGTCCTGGTGAAGCCACAACAGCGGCTGGAGAACCGGATGCAACCACGGAAGGAGCTGGTCCTGGTGAAGCCACAACAGCAGCTGGAGAACCGGATGCAACCACGGAAGCAGCTGGTCCTGGTGAAGCCACAACAGCAGCTGGAGAACCGGATGCAACCACGGAAGCAGCTGGTCCAGGTGACGCCACAACGGCAGCTGGAGAACCGGATGCAACCACGGAAGGAGCTGGTCCAGGTGACGCCACCACAGGGGTGGCGGGAGAACCGGATGCAACCACGGAAGGAGCTGGTCCTGGTGAAGCCACAACAGCAGCTGGAGAACCGGATGCAACCACGGAAGCAGCTGGTCCTGGTGACGCCACAACAGCAGCTGGAGAACCGGATGCAACCACGGAAGGAGCTAGTCCTGGTGAAGCCACAACAGCGGCTGGAGAACCGGATGCAACCACGGAAGGAGCTGGTCCAGGTGACGCCACAACAGCGGCTGGAGAATCGGATGCAACCACGGAAGCAGCTGGTCCTGGTGAAGCCACAACAGCAGCTGGAGAACCGGATGCAACCACGGAAGCAGCTGGTCCAGGTGACGCCACAACAGCGGCTGGAGAACCGGATGCAACCACGGAAGGAGCTGGTCCTGGTGAAGCCACAACAGCGGCTGGAGAACCGGATGCAACCACGGAAGCAGCTGGTCCAGGTGACGCCACAACAGCAGCTGGAGAACCGGATGCAACCACGGAAGCAGCTGGTCCAGGTGACGCCACAACAGCAGCTGGAGAACCGGATGCAACCACGGAAGCAGCTGGTCCAGGTGACGCCACAACAGCAGCTGGAGAACCGGATGCAACCACGGAAGGAGCTGGTCCTGGTGAAGCCACAACAGCGGCTGGAGAACCGGATGCAACCACGGAAGGAGCTGGTCCTGGTGAAGCCACAACAGCGGCTGGAGAACCGGATGCAACCACGGAAGCAGCTGGTCCTGGTGAAGCCACAACAGCGGCTGGAGAACCGGATGCAACCACGGAAGGAGCTGGTCCTGGTGAAGCCACAACAGGGGCGGCGGGAGAACCGGATGCAACCACGGAAGGAGCTGGTCCAGGTGACGCCACAACAGCGGCTGGAGAACCGGATGCAACCACGGAAGGAGCTGGTCCTGGTGAAGCCACAACAGCGGCTGGAGAACCGGATGCAACCACGGAAGGAGCTGGTCCAGGTGACGCCACAACAGCGGCTGGAGAACCGGATGCAACCACGGAAGGAGCTGGTCCTGGTGAAGCCACAACAGCGGCTGGAGAACCGGATGCAACCACGGAAGCAGCTGGTCCAGGTGACGCCACAACAGCGGCTGGAGAACCGGATGCAACCACGGAAGGAGCTGGTCCTGGTGACGCCACAACAGCGGCTGGAGAACCGGATGCAACCACGGAAGCAACTCCTGCACGGTCAACCACACCTGGGTCACTGACCACAAGTAAAGGTGAACCCGGGGCATCAGAGCACCCACCACAACTGATACATCCAGCAGAAACCAAACCTGCACCTGTGCCTGGGCCACATCCAGTTGTGCAGCCCAACATCCCTCCTGAAGTGAAGCCAAAGCCCAAACCTCAGTGGAGAAGGCCCAACTGTCACAGAGGATAGAAATGATCACATTTACTATCACATTAAATGATCTTGTCCGATTTCAACTCACGGAAATTTGTGGTGTTTTCCTCAGAAACATAAATTATGTCTAAGACCATTATATTGTCTGGAGAGATCATTCATCACTACAAAGAATAACATGAACAAACAACTTCAGCTGTGGTCACAATATACATTTAGATCCTAATTCATACGTAAATGTTGAAGTGATAGTGATCAGGTATGTGGGCGTGGAAGGCAACCGTAAT
Source organism: Decapterus maruadsi (assembly GCA_030347415.2). Lineage (NCBI taxonomy): Eukaryota > Metazoa > Chordata > Actinopteri > Carangiformes > Carangidae > Decapterus > Decapterus maruadsi. The sequence continues at coordinate 27,088,738 of CM064897.1, forward strand.
TGCATGGTGACGATTGAGAAGTTTTACGAACTTTGTCGCCCCCTAGCGGCCACGCCGTTTGACGTACAGGAAAGATTTTAAGCACATTTGACCAGCTCGGTCTCCTGATGCGCGTCAGCGCGCACTCCTCTCCCACACTCTAACACACACAGATAACTTCCTGTGATAGTTAAAGACACACACACACACAGTTAACCTAATGTGATTACAGCTCCTCTATATCAGTGCTTATAGAGAGATGATCATTTAAAGTTTAAATGGAGTCATAGACGTTTGTTAAACTCTAATGATTGGTCTTTTTCGCTCCTCCCATAGACTTCAATGCAAAATGTTGCGCAGAAAAAAAATTCGTAGACTGTTGATAAAAGTAATAGCACACCGATCCCGATCAAGACGCACGTTTTGATATATAATATGTCCTGCAACTACTAGTAGCGAACCGAAAAGCATCCGGAAGATGGAGAAAAAGAAGAAAAAAGCCACAGAATAACAGTAGTGCCCGGTGCCCTAATAATTTTAGATTTTACTTAGTTACATTCTTCACTACTATGTTACTGCTGCTGCAAAAGCTGCTTCATCAGCAGAGAAAACATCTGCGAGAGTCATAATTCATCAGAAACACGACGCGTCACTGTCATTAATATCAATCAATCAATCAATCAAAAACTTTATTTGTCCCCAAGGGGCAATTTAAAAAAAAAAAATATGCCAAGTTAAATATTAAGAAAGAAGGCTGAAAGATGTTCTAACCTTTTCTTTGTAAAATTAAAATCCCCTTCATTCAAGATGAGTACATTCAAGATTTATTTCACATAGTTTGTAAAGCTTCTATAAATCTAAAAAACTATTTTTATTATTTCCTGCCTAAATGTGTTTAGATCCAGGTTTATTGTAAACTCTGACCTCTGGTGGCCGCGACCCGCACTGAACACTGAGTGAGTTGATCAGTGCAACGTTACAACAAATGATTGATTGATTGATTGATCGATTGATCGATTGATCGATTGATTGATTGATTGATTGATTGATTGATTGATTGATTGATTGAGTGATGGGTTCATCGATCGATTGGTTGGTTGATGCTTCATTCAGAAGTTAAACTAAAACGTCTTACCTTCTTCTTCATTAAATATGTATGAAATCGATCAGCTGTATCAGTTAATGTATCGATCCGTCGCCCGGACACGTCACTTCTCCTGTGACAGTCTTCACCGCTGTCACGTGACTCAGACCTCGCGGGCTGTTGCTGGTTAAAGGAGAGAGAGACTTCCTGGTCCCGGTCTCACAACGAGGAGCCGACGACACCCGACAGGCACCGAACCGGCACCGAACCGGCACCGGCGGCTCCGAGGTCCGAGCGCAGGTGAGTTCAGCTCCGGTCCCGCTTCCGGTCCCGGTTCTGACGCCCCGAGGCAGGAAAAACAAACAAACAAACAAACAAACAACAGCTGCGACTTTCTGAACTTAGAGTCTGTTCCGTGTCAGAGAGAGAACGGGTAGACCAGCAGGACTCCCGGGACCGGGACCGGGACCAGGACCGGGACCGGGACCGGGATCAGGACCGGGACCTGTTCTCTGGTTCCTGTCTCACTGGTTTTAGTGTATTTGTACAGTTCTGTTCTTAGATCCTCACATCAACTCCCAAGAAAGATGAACTTCAACTTCCATTCTTTTAACTTGTTTTATTTATCTATGTAATAATAATAATAATAATAATAATAATAATAATAATGATAATAATAATGAAATTAGCCTAATTATTACTATTGATTCTGTGGCACGTTTTATTGTGTGAATGAGCAGCAGCTGAACCTGGAATTCCCTTCAGGATAAAATGTTCATTACAGCTTCACAACAACAACAACAACAACAACAACAACAACAATAATAATAATAATAATGATAATAATAATAATAATAATAATAATAATAATAATAATATGTCGTGTCGTGGCTCCAGCGTTGATACATTTTTTAAAACGTTCTCTGGACTCCAGGTTCCTGCTGATCGACTGATGGACCAATCACTGCAGCTGTAACCAGGCTGAGTGTGATGTCATCAGGTCATGAGGTCACGAGGAGCCGCCGTGTCTCCGTCTGAACCACAGAAGAAGAGATGAAAGCTGATGTTGATGTTTGAATCCACCGCCCCCCCCAGAGACAACATGCACCCTGGTGACCCTGAGCCTGGCCCGGCCCCCCAGGACCAGGACCAGGACCAGGACCAGGACCAGGACCAGCACCAGGACCAGGACCAGGACCAGGACCAGGACCAGGACCAGGACCAGATGGACTTCTTCCACAAGCTGGGCTACTCCAGGGCGCAGGTCCGGGCGGCGCAGCAGAGGTTCGGCCGCGGCGGCGACACAGACAAGGTTCTGGGGGAGCTGGTGCGGGCCGGCGCCGGCGCCGGCTCGGCCCCCGGACCGGCGCCGGTGACCACCGTGTCCGTGCTGGTTCCCAGAGGGGGGGTCCGGGTCCCCGTGGCCGCAGAGAGCAGCGAGGACGAAGACGCTCTGAGACCGGTCGTCATCGACGGCAGCAACGTCGCCATGAGGTGAGAAACGCCACATCGGTCGCCATGGTAACACACTAACTACAGCAAGGCGAGGCGAGTTCCACGGCCTGATCACCGCGGCCCGATCGCCGCAGCCCGATCACCGCGGCCTGATCACCACGGCCCGATCACCACGGCCCGATCACCACGGCCCGATCACCGCGGCCTGATCACCGCGGCCCGATCACCATCTGTTATCTATAGAGCAATAATAATAATAATCTGGACTGAAAGGAAAAGAAACTGAAATTGTATTTTTTATTTTTTATGTATTTATTTTAGAGACGGCTGGATACGATATTCAGGATCGTTATCGTTGTCTTGGCGGCTGAAGCTCGTCCGATGTCCGATGTCCGATACGATACCTGAGCCCAAAACTTCACGTTCCGCGACATGAAGTACGACACGACGGCCTCAGCAACAGCTGCGCGGCGTGCCGTAAACTGCAGCGGCGTGCCGTAAACTGCAGCGTGTGTCGTAAACTGCGGCGGCGTGCCGTAAACTGCGGCGGCGTGCCGTAAACTGCGGCGGCGTGCCGTAAACTGCGGCGGCGTGCCGTAAACTGCGGCGGCGTGCCGTAAACTGCGACGGCGCGGCGTGCCGTAAACTGCGGCGGCGTGCCGTAAACTGCGGCGGCGTGCCGTAAACTGCGGCGGCGTGCCGTAAACTGCAGCGGCGTGCCGTAAACTGCAGCGTGTGTCGCGTTCACTCACGTTCAGTCGATGACAGAGTGTCTTCAGTCGATCCGTGAGTTTCATGAATGAATGCTAACGTGTAGCTTGTGTTTATCAGTCTGTTAGTTTCTGACTGGACATCATCACGGTCACGTTTACACGACTCCAGATTGTAAAAATCAAAATCTCTGGAGACACCGGTTGTTTTTTAGTTTTTAGTTGATGTGTTATTATTTATTTTTGTGGTTGAACAGCATTTACATAATGTTTTACAATAACACATGATAATATTTTCAAGTTTACAATCAACTTTTAAAATTGATTTTAAACCCGAATGTGATCAGGATTCATATTTAATGTCTTCCTTTAGGGGAGCAGATATTTGTTGTTTGAACGTATAACGATATGTAGAACAAGAGAAAAGACTCTGTAGCCGTACGGAGCCATAGTTTCTATGTGAGTGAGTCGTTCCACTTTGTTATCGAAGGAAACTCTGTTGTTTGAACTTTAGGTTGTTGTGATGAACTGTTGTTGACGTTGTGTAGATTGTGTTGGAGCCAGGAAGACGAGCTAATGCCATCCTTAAGAAATACAAATACAAATGCAGCTCAGCCCCCCCAGACCCAGACCCAGACCCAGACCCAGACCCAGTCCCAGTCCCAGACCCAGACCCAGACCCAGACCCAGACCCAGACCCAGTCCCAGACCCAGACCCAGACCCAGTCCCAGACCCAGACCCAGACCCAGTCCCAGTCCCAGTCCCAGACCCAGACCCAGACCCAGACCCAGTCCCAGTCCCAGGTCTGGAGTCGGACCAGTCCAGACCGGTCCAGACCCGCCCTGAACAGCTCTAATATGCAAATCAGCTGGAGTTTCCCTGAAGGATCCGGTCTGACGACTCCTGTCGGCTTCAGCCTTAGACGCTGTGATGATGTCACTCATCAGACTGTTTCCTGGCAACAGCTCAGTTTAACCAGAGTAAGGTCACAGGTCACTGCTGTGTCCGTCCCGGCTTAGGTCAAAGGTCAAAGGTCAGGGTTAGCGTCCAAGTCCAAGTCCAGACCAGCACCGTGACTGACCGACCCGGTTCTGTCCTCAGCCACGGGAACAAGGAGGTCTTCTCCTGCCGGGGGATCCAGCTCAGCGTGGACTTCTTCCTGGGCCGAGGTCACGCCGAGGTCACGGTGTTCGTTCCCTCCTGGAGGAAGGAGCAGCCTCGGCCCGACGCCCCCATCGCAGGTTCGTCTCAGTCCGTCCCAGCTGAGGACCAGCTCCAGTTCATTACCTTTAATAACAAACAGACTCTTAGTTTATAAACTGTTAATAACCAGGGTCAGAGGTCAGAGGTCAGAGGTCACCATGTGTTTCATTGCTCAGAGTAAAAACCCCCGACCTCTGTTTCCAGATCAGCACATTCTACGAGACCTGGAGAGGAAGAAGATCCTGGTCTTCACGCCGTCGCGGCGCTACGCCGGTAAACGTGTGGTTTGTAACGACGACGTGTTCATCGTTAAACTGGCGTTCGAGACGGACGGCGTCATCGTGTCCAACGACCTGTACCGAGACCTGCAGGCCGACCGGCCCGAGTGGAGGCGCTTCATCCAGGAGAGGCTGCTCATGTTCTCCTTCGTCAACAACAAGTGAGTCACACACACACACACACACACACACACACACACACACACACACACACACTGACGTCTGGATGTGACCTGACCAGGTTCATGCCTCCTGACGACCCTCTGGGTCGACACGGACCGACCCTGGAGAACTTCCTGCACAAGTTTCCCAAGACTCAGAAGAAGCAGCAGTGTCCTTATGGTGAGTCCCCATAGCACACATCTGGTCCTGGTCCAGGTCCTGGTCCAGGTCCTGGTCCTGATCCTGATCCTGGTCCAGGTCCTGGTCCAGGTCCTGGTCCTGGTCCTGATCCTGATCCAGGTCCTGGTCCTGATCCTGATCCTGGTCCAGGTCCTGGTCCAGGTCCTGGTCCTGGTCCTGATCCTGATCCAGGTCCTGGTCCTGATCCTGATCCTGGTCCAGGTCCTGGTCCAGGTCCTGGTCCTGGTCCTGATCCTGATCCAGGTCCTGGTCCTGATCCTGATCCTGGTCCAGGTCCTGGTCCTGGTCCTGGTCCAGGTCCAGGTCCTGGTCCTGGTCCTGGTCCTGGTCCTGATCCTGGTCCTGGTCCTGGTCCTGGTCCTGGTCCAGGTCCTGGTCCTGGTCCTGGTCCTGATCCTGGTCCTGGTCCTGGTCCTGATCCTGGTCCTGGTCCTGGTCCAGGTCCTGGTCTACAGTCTCTCAATCATGTCAGTTAAAAACTCAGTGGTTTTCATCAGACAATCCCATCAGCCTTTGTGTTTAGAGCTAATCAATGAACGTCAATCCCGCATCCGACGGCCCTGTACTGCGTGTCATTCCCTCATCTCTGCCTCCCGTTTCCTCTCATCTCTACTTTCCTATCCAATAAAGGCATGAAAGGCCAAAAATATATCTTTAAAAAAACCACACAAAAAAACAACCACAGCTGAAACAAAGTGCTGTACCTAATGCAACAGTTAAAAGAGCTAACAGAGCTAACATCTAACCCTACAGCTAATAGAGCTAACAGAGCTAACATAAATAACAGCTAACAGAGCTAACATCTAACCCTACAGCTAATAGAGCTAACAGAGCTAACATCTAACCCTACAGCTAATAGAGCTAACAGAGCTAACGGCTAACCCTACAGCTAATAAGACTAACAGAGCTAACATCTAACCCTACAGCTAATAGAGCTAACAGAGCTAACATAAATAACAGCTAACAGAGCTAACATCTAACCCTACAGCTAATAGAACTAACAGAGCTAACATCTAACCCTACAGCTAATAGAGCTAACAGAGCTAACGGCTAACCCTACAGCTAATAAGGCTAACAGAGCTAACATCTAACCCTACAGCTAATAGAGCTAACAGAGCTAACATCTAACCCTACAGCTAATAGAGCTAACAGAAATAACATCTAACCCTACAGCTAATAGAGCTAACAGAGCTAACATCTAACCCTACAGCTAATAGAGCTAACAGAGCTAACATCTAACCCTACAGCTAATAGAGCTAACAGAGCTAACATCTAACCCTACAGCTAATAGAGCTAACAGAGCTAACATCTAACCTTACAGCTAATAGAGCTAACAGAGCTAACATCTAACCCTACAGCTAATAGAGCTAACAGAGCTAACATCTAACCCTACAGCTAATAGAGCTAACAGAGCTAACATCTAACCCTACAGCTAATAGAGCTAACAGAGCTAACATCTAACCCTACAGCTAATAGAGCTAACAGAGCTAACATCTAACCCTACAGCTAATAGAGCTAACAGAGCTAACATCTAACCCTACAGCTAACAGAATTAACAGCTAACAGAGCTAACAGCTAACAGAGCTAACAGAGCTAACAGAGCTAACAGCTAATAGAGCTAACAGAGCTAACATCTAACCCTACAGCTAATAGAGCTAACAGAAATAACAGAGCTAACAGAAATAATGGAGCTAACATAAGCCTACAGCTAACAGAGCTAACAGCTAACAGAGCTAACAGCTAATAAGGCTAACAGAAATAACAGAGCTAACAGAAATAACGGAGCTAACATAAGCCTACAGCTAACAGAGCTAACAGCTAACAGAGCTAACAGCTAATAAGGCTAACAGAAATAACAGAGCTAACAGAAATAACGGAGCTAACATAAGCCTACAGCTAACAGAGCTAACAGCTAACAGAGCTAACAGCTAACAGAGCTAACAGCTAATAAGGCTAACAGAGCTAACGTGTGTGTGTCGTTCCAGGGAGGAAATGCACCTACGGACTAAAGTGTAAGTTCCTTCATCCTGAACGAGTGAAACAGTCGAGTCGCTCCGTTGCTGATGAGCTCCGTGAAAACTCCAAACTTCCTGAGAACGGAGCGCCGAGCAGGTCCGGTTCAGCGCCGGGTCAGAGCCTCCTGCTGGTCGAGGACATGGCGCGGAAACTGAGTCTGGGCCCGGACGGCGTCTCAGTGAAGAAAGATCCCAGACCTGAACCGGTGAAGCCGGGTCAGCGCTCCGGCCGCAGGACGCCGTCGAGGAAGGAGAAGCCGGGTCAGCGTTCGGACCAGAGCCGGGGCGGCGGCGAGGAGCAGCTGGACTCTGGACTTGGCTCCATCGACCGGAGCCTGACCGAGCATCAAGGGGGCCGACAGCGTTACTGCTGCTGCCCCCGCAGCGTCCACGACCGCCACGGCGCTCACGACCGCCACGGCGCTCACGACCGCCACGGTGCCCACGACCGCCACGACCACCACGACCGCCACGACCGCCACGACCGCCACGGCGCCCATGACCCCCACGGCCCGGCTCTACAGCATCAGATGTGGTACCAGAGCCTCGGCCCGGTCAGCGGACTCGGCTCTGATGCAACTCCGTACCAACCCCCCCAGTACCAGCGCCGCGGCCCCCACCCGCTCAGCGTGCCCACCTACACTCAGCCCATCAGCTGCTGCCAGCACCAGATGTTCTGGTCCGACCCGTACCGGGGGCCTCCCGTGGCGGTCTACGGCAGGCAGGGGGAACCGGGTCCCAGCGGCGAGGAGCGACAGGTCGTCCGCAAGAAACTCCTCGCCATTTTCAGCGCTCAGCTGGTCGACACCGCCATGGACCGGTTCCCCCACATCATGGACCCACAGCTGCTCGTGGCGGAGATCCTCATGCTGCAGGGTCAGAACCGGGTCCAGAGGTGAACCTGGTCCAGATAAGTTGGTAGATAGGTCCAGAAGCTGGTCTCCTAAAGTGGGCGGAGTCACGGTCTGCAGGTCTCCTAAAGGGGGCGGAGTCACGGTCTGCTGGTCTCCTAAAGGGGGCGGAGTGACGGTCTGCTGGTCTCCTAAAGTGGGCGGAGTCACGGTCTGTTGGTCTCCTAAAGGGGGCGGAGTCACGGTCTGCTGGTCTCCTAAAGGGGGCGGAGCCACGGTCTGCTGGTCTCCTAAAGGGGGCGGAGCCACTGTCTGCTGGTCTCCTAAAGTGGGCGGAGCCATGGTCTGCTGGTCTCCTAAAGGGGGCGGAGCCACGGCCTGATGGTCTCCTAAAGGGGGCGGAGTCATAGTCTGCTGGTCTCCTAAAGGGGGCGGAGCCATGGTCTGCTGGTCTCCTAAAGTGGGCGGAGCCATGGTCTGCTGGTCTCCTAAAGTGGGCGGAGCCATGGTCTGCTGGTCTCCTAAAGGGGGCGGAGCCATGGTCTGCTGGTCTCCTAAAGTGGGCGGAGCCATGGTCTGCTGGTCTCCTAAAGTGGGCGGAGCCATGGTCTGCTGGTCTCCTAAAGTGGGCGGAGCCATGGTCTGCTGGTCTCCTAAAGGGGGCGGAGCCACGGTCTGCAGGTCTACAGCCGTCGACTGAACTGGTTCAATTGTAAATCAATATTAACGTCCAGCTACAATGTTTAAGATGTGTCACAATGTAATAAATGTTTTTAAAAAAATATGATCTCTATTATTATTATTTATTTATTATTTATGTTATTATTGTTTAGTTTTGTTGTTATTGTTTTACCTCAGTCGTTTGAGTTGTTCTTCAAACTTCAAGAGGTCAAATTATATATTATATATAATTATATATTAAGAGCTTCACAGCGTTGAGTCTGAACAGGAAACAGATTCTGTTGAAGTGAAGAAACAAACAGTTGGAGGGAAAAACCCTGAGACTCACTGTGGAGTTCCCCTCTCTCTCTCTCACACACACACACACACACACACACACACACACACACACACACACACACACACACACACACACACACACACACACACACACACACACACACACACTTTGACACACACACACACACACACACACACACACACACACACACACACACACTTTGACACACACACTATGGCGGAACAATCGTGTCAAAACAACTGTAAGGACGCGCAGCTATGTGTGTGTGCACGCTTGGTTAAATTGTTAGGCGTGCGTGCGTGCGTGCGTTGTTACGCGCAGGTTGTATTTCACACGTGACAACAAGCTGCGTACGTATGAACGTGTGTGTGCACGTCTGACAGTCACTGTTTGACAAATTATGTTACGCGTTCACACACACGTGCGTTCGCAGGCTCTGTTGCTGCGCGGCCGGAAGTGGATTTGCAGCGCGTGCAACACTGCGCCTCACTTGACGTGTAATGTAGTTGGACTTTTTATTTTAGTCAATCAGCGGGGGGCAGCAGCGAGCCATACTATGGCTGCCGGTGCCGGAAATTCAAAAGACGAAGAAGAAGAAGAAGAAGAAGAAGAAGAAGGAGACCGGTGACTTGGAAGCTAATGGCTAATACGGTAGGTTACTTTATAAATACTCTGGTCATTTGTGTTGTATAAGTTTAAAAGTCGAGCAGATTTTGATGCTACGCTGTTGCGGGTGGATAGTGACCATAGATTTCACCACATGCCGCCGAAGAGAGGCTGAAGCAGAGGGTGTAGCTACTACGAAGCCAGTTAGGCTAAGTGGGTTAGCGAGCTAGGCTACATGTGTGTTGACTCTGAGCCAGGCTCCTTGTAGCTACCGCCAGGCTCTTAGCCACAGTAGATCTCAATGTTAACTTGTGATTAGCTCATAAGCTGGTCCCGACCAGGTTATGTACAGAGTTTAATCATAAAACCGACTGTAAAAGTGCAGTTGCTATTTACTATTTAACTCATTTGAAAGTCCAGTGGATCTGGATCAGAGCAGAGCGTTTGTACCGAGGGAGAGATCAGCTGATCGCTGCTGTTTACTTTATCTCAGCGTCTCGGCGGCTGTGACTCAACGACTCACATCCTTGTGTGCACTGGCTGTGATGTTGACTCTCTGCTCTGTGATGGACTTTTAGCATTGTTTTATAGCTAATCAGGATAGTTCAGGATAGCCTATTTTAATTGTTAGAGTAATGGGTGCCACCCATGCACCCAGAGGCAGGCTGTGATTTTAATTGTGGATCCGTCTTTTTTGTAGGACTGAACCTTGACTGTTTAAAAATAGCCTAGGGGAGAGCAGTGTCGAAAGTAGGCAAAATAGCCTAAACATAATTTTAAAAACTAGCGTTACAGAGAAGAAATCTTTTTGAGATCCTTAAACCCAAATCATGAATGTGAACTTTTGCATTATAGTTTAACAGCAGATCCACTCAGACACATGTCACACTAGTGAAAAGCACCTGTAGAACTGAGTTTTGAGAGCCTAAAGAACTAGTGTTACCTGTAATATTGTGTTTGGTTTTCACCATTTTATATACACTAAGCTTGTCCTTTTTCACGTCAGTGATTTTACTCCAGAACACAGCAGAGTGGTCAAGGCCTGCAGACCGACCCAGTTCCACCTGCAGTGAGCAGACCCAGGAAGAGGAGTGTGAGATCCACGGGGAAAGGAGGAAAAACAGAGCGTCAGCTGTCGTCAGCAGACAGGCATCGACTGTCCCACCAAGTGAAATGTGAGTTTGTACTCTGACCAAGGGATGTAATGGCATTAACATCTGCAGTATTTGCCCTCATTTCATACTCTACACGTCCATGTTACACACTCCACTCCGTGTTTTATTTGTACACAGCAGTCTGAAATAAACAAACAACAAATACTTAATGCCGCTTGCAACATTAGTTGACAAAGTTGCGCTGGACTTTCTCTCTTATCTGCCACTGGTTGCCACGACAACGAGAGGAGCCTGGCAGCAGCGACAGCGACGGTGTAACATTTAGCACAGTCCGACATAATTAACACAATCTAACAATTACGAAACACCTATGTAAACAATATACAGTAAACAACAATATTATGTTAGCACATAAAGACTATAGATTTACAGTGTCGACATATTGACAACACACCAAAACATATAACAACGGTCACCAACTGCCGCCACTCTCACAACTATAACATTTCTAACACATTTATCAGTAAACAGAGTAACGAACACCACCGCGATAAAACACCGAAAACATCTAGACATATGGGTGCTTGTGTAGACTGACGTGAGACTCACCTGAAATAAACAAACAACAAACACTTAAAGGTTGAATATGTAGCATTACCAGAACAATAACAGAACGTTAGACTGTTGCTACATCCCTACTCTGCCCCCATTGTGGGAGTAGTGATCCCTGGCTGTGGAAAGTTATTGTGAATGTGTGTAAAAAGTAGAGTGACTGAAGTCTCTCCCCCCACAGACCAGCGTGCAAGGCCGACGCCCGAGACGGTGTGACAGCAGTGGTGCCAAGCGACGAGCGGTGTTGGCCCGAGGTGATGGTGAACCGTTTATACTCTGCCTCATCATGTGAGTAACAATCTTAGGACGTAAATGAAGTGGCGTGCATGTATTGGGTTTACGTGCAGTGACTGCCATCTTTTTTACCTCACAGCTCTCCAGTCTGCGCCCGGCAGAGGACAGTGTGCAAGTGGAAGACCAGCGTGGACGTGGACAATCGGTGTTGCCAAGCTACCACAATTTCGGACTCCTTCCCCCACACCCCATTTTATAATTTCTGTGAATAAATCTTGTTTTAAATGCCCTTTACAGTCTCCAAGCACTTTCTTGGTTTTAAAAAGGTACTCACTCTTACAGATCTTGTTTTAATTGGAAACATATTTTAGATTAGTTTTATTACTAGATTTAAGGTAAATGAAAACGCAGACACACATTTAGATCCAGTAAGTGTGAGCATTAAATGAATATTAATAAATTGCATGACATTTGCATCAATTTCCTTAGTTGTTATTTTGATGGTGGATAGTCTTGTCTAGTGTCTAACATGTCCACAACAACCCAATTGGTCTTCTACCAGTCACCATGAAGGCTATAGAATATAAATTACACCTCATTCCTTTGTGGATTGGGTCAGCTGGAGGAAAGCACTCCCATCAGGATCAAATCTTGTTTTTATTATAGGATACAGTTGATCAGTCATAAGTGAATCCTCTGTCTACACCATGCCAGGCCAGAAAAACCATGAGGTCATTTAAATGCCATGCTACACGTGTCATATTATTACATCAATGTTTACTCAGTGGTTTATGGAAGATATCATAATTTGGTGCATTTTAGAATCAACATGATGCTACACATGTGTAGAAAAGCCCCAGCTCTTTCCAGCCCTCCTCCTTCCCCTCGCAGCACTGGAGGGCAGAGCCCAGAAGGCAGCTCACCTGTGTCAGGCCTTTCTGCTCTGGATGCTTCATCCTCATCCTCCCTAATCCCAGATTGTTGAGTTTTGTATTTGATGTAAATTATTCAAGTTCCACACACCCTTAGTTTATTTTGTTACGTCGTGACTTTAATTCGACTGTTTTTCAACATGTTAAAATAATATCTGGGCAAATATTACATTAAAAAATGTGCATTTTAGTGCGAGTTAACTGATTAAATACTGCCAGCAAACGTTTCTCGATCTGCGTCTAGATGATGACATCCACTCGACGTCGCGTCACGACGTGACTTTATTTAGACTTTTAGACACATATTTAACTGGAAAAAAACACTGCCAAGAATGATTTCCTCTATCTACTGCTGTCTGGTGCTGTGTGGAAATGAAGACATCTAGTCAACATCCAGTCATGTCAGGACGTTGATTCCACGTCTGATTAATGTTGGTCAGACAAAACCAAAGAAACACACTTAAAGATTATGAACAACATTTATCCCTCTAAAGAATTACTTAGGCTCCGCTTTAATATCGATGACAATTTATGCACATTTTGTGAAAATGACATCGAAACCACGGACCATATGTTCTTCTCATGTAATATAATACAAACCAGAGATGGGATCAAGTCACCATGTGCAAGTCTCAAGTAAGTCTCAAGTCTTAACCTTCAAGTAGCTTAAGTCCCAAGTCATTTTCCTTTTGGGCAAGTCAAGTCAAGTCAAGTCACGGGTTTTGTCAAGTCCAAGTCAAGTCACCTTATTATTGCAGAATCTAATCTAAATAAGTGCAGACAATATATTAGAATAGAATAGGATTGAATAGAATATAAATTTAGCCTATACTATCATGACAACACCATTCTCAGCCTGGACTCATACCAAGTAGTTGTAGATATTAATTTCATATTTTATATGTGTGATGTTTAAGAGAAAAACACAGCATATGTCACTGTATGTTTAAACAAGGTCCAGGTTAAGTCCAGGTTAGTGTTATACCCTGTATGCCCCATAAGAGGGCGCAAGGAGTATGTTGTATAAAAGCAACACTGGGGTTGTGCCTCAGTTTAGTGATGTGTGTTGTTGTTGACCTGCCTGCCTGCTAATACATGACAGCTGTCTACTAGCCTGCTAAGTCGTTGTGTTTCACCTCCTTCCCCACATGGTCTGTCGACAGGACAATATTCAAATGTCAATGTGAGAATGTGAAACATTGAAACATCCCAGGATGCTACAAGTGACAGACAAACCAATCAGATAACAACTGTAGTTGGGTTGCAGCACCATCTGCAGCAGTGAGAATGTGGGGCTGAAGGAGAGGAGGTTAAAAACATTCTGGGCTGACATCCATAATTGGATTAAACAAAAAATTGTATTATTTCCAGATGCTATCTCACTTGATGATGTCACTTTTGGTATGATCTTACAAAACAAATATGACAAGAATAGAGTCATAAAGTCTTCTCCCAGATTTATTGTCTTCTTGTATGAATTTAAATACATGAAATCCCTGAAACTCCTAACAGAAGTAATAGCACAACAACTAGGTAGGCTACAGTATATGATAACTAAAAATGTATTACTGAAATGAATAGCTAAAATTAATTTGATTCCCCCTTAAGAATCTAATGCTTATTATAGCCGATTTTTTTTTATATAGAGAGAATTTGTTCCTGAATATGTTCCTGACTTTATATTTGAGAGATGTATTTTATTTTTTTTAACATTTGATATGAATATATTGAAACAGTAATGTATATGTTCATCATGGAGGTTCATTTTCCATGTTTATTTTTGTACCTTTGTATCTTTTCAATAAAGAAGAGAGAAAAAAAATTACGTTGGGCAGGCGGGTTGATATGACGTCTATCTGAGGGGCTGAGATGACCGGCGGATGACCTGACCGACGTAATTTCAACAGCTTTTAGATGGCATCGGTTTACGTTGTCAAAAACTATTCAAAATGATAGAAATGTGTTTGTGACTTGAAGAGAACAACGTGGTATTAATGTTTAATGGAAATGTTTGTTATTCCAGCATCCCTCTAGGAACTATTTTTCCTCGCGTAGTGAGCGCACTCAGGTGTCAGATGCAGCGCAAGTAGGTTGTTTACAGTTGGAGAGGAGCGGAGAGGAGCAGAGCAGACAGGCTAACGGATGTGAAAGGTAAGCTTCCGAGAAAGCTAATTTAAAATTAAACGGTGTTTGTTAAGACATTATACGTTTATCAATCACTTGTGGTTTTCTTGCGGCATCGTGTATTTTTACAGATAGCTGGTTTTTGCCTTTATTCGTAGCCGAGCGGCGGCTAACAGTTAGCAGCCGAAGTAGCTGAGCTATGTGAAACTGCCGTGTGTCAAAAAGCCTTTTCAATACTGTCTCAGGCCTTATTGACAGCGAGAGGGATGATAGCTTTTTCCCTCTCACTCTACACTGCCTATAAAAGTTATTCACCCCCCTTGGATTTGTTTTTTAATAAATTAAATCATGACCAACACGGTTTGGCTTTTTAGACATAAAATAAATAAGAAACAACTCCTTCATGTCAGAGTGAGAACAGATTTTTACAAAGTAATGTCAATTAATTAAAAATAATCATGTAAAAATACATGATTGTATTAAATATTCACCGCCATTAAAGCCATAGACTTAATTCAGCTGATGTAAATATTAACTTGAAAGGGATGATTTACTAATTTATGAAATCATGTATTTTATGTTATGATTTTTAATCAATTGACATTACTTTGTAAAAATCTGTTCTCAGTTTGACATGAAGGAGTTGTTTCTTATTTATTTTTTGTCTAAAAAGCCAAACTGTGTTGGTCATGATGTAATTTATAAAAGCAATAAAAAGAGAAATCATCCAAGGGGGGTGAATACTTTTTATAGGCAGTGTAAATGGACTAGCTGCGAGTTAGCCTAGCTCTTACAGGCTACGTGAGGCGAGGCCTAAAATATTATTCTGGTCTTCAATTTATCAACAGATTCTCTGTTTTCAACTTTAACACTTCTGAGAGCGAAAGTCATCATCATATACAAAATGATTGTTGTTATATGATAAATGTTAACAAATGTATATTTTATATTAAAACTTACACTAAGAAAAGGTTGTCAGGATAAATTGGCTGCTGTGAAAAGCTGCAATCACTGCATTATTTTCCTCATAGGCAATGTTATACAGTATGGCAAACATTTTATGATCATTAAACACTACTGAGTCTGATAATGTCATAGTTAATCAATGTAACTATCTCTACCTAAAACAGTAGCCTAATCTATTTGTGTGTCTCTGACTGTCCCTCACAAAGACCTGTTTTGATAACCATTTGTCCAATTTACTTCACTTTACAGGTGTATTGCAGTATGAGGTGTAAAAGAAAGAGAGACACCCACCAGGTGAGATACACACACACGGAGGGTAGACATCAAAATGTTTGCTGGGGTTAACTATGTCAGCTATGGGCATTTTTATTTCTGACTCTTTCTTTTCCCACCATTGCTCCTATGTCCCAGCAACGACAGCAGCTTAAAACAGGGGCAGATGACTTGATGTTATTTAACCCAGTCTCGCTCGCATAGGTTCGCTTTTTTCAAATTTTCTCATCCTCTTTCAAAATGTAGACCATAGCTTTAAGTAGAAATTAAATATTATCACAGATGTGAAGTGTGAGAAAAGTCTATACAACTTGTGTACAGATAACAATTGTTAATCCTGCCAGAAGAAATGCTTACTTGAGACTCTCAGACATGACATCAGATGTGAGAGGGAAGCTCTTCATGATGGAGGTAGCCTACAATACATGGAGAAGTGGTTCTTTCATTACTCTTTCAGCTCCCAAAACAAAGTGTTCCTACCATTCAGTGCATTTAGCATCTGTCTGGCCATCATTGTAAATAAGAACTTGTTCCTAATGATTCTGCCTGGTTAAATAAAAAATCTGAATCAGCGCTCTGTTTATTTTTTCTTGTGCCCTCTCTCCAGCTGCTGTGAAGAGATGGAACATCAAGGCCACAGATGCAGACATTGAAACTGTGATCCAGATCCACCTGAAGCATGTCCCAGCAAGAAGCGGGGGGAAGCGGCAGACCTCACTGGACCTTACTTCAAAATAAAATATTTGTTACATTAAACGTGTCCATTTTTTATTCAAGGGTATTTATATACGTATGGTCCAGAATGCTGTCTATTTTTGTCCATGTACTACTTGTATTTTACAGTAGGTAGCCTATGGGTGAACGTCAATACAATATTTGTTAAATTTATCACAGGTGAGTTTATTTGCTATCAAAATTTCAGGTTCACTATTCCTGTGATATTTTAAGTTAGAAAAAGTGAAATTTGCTGGTGTGAGTTGATGTCTATCAGACTTTGACTATGATGCAGTTAATTCAAATAGTTGTAGAATAGAGCACTGCGAATTCTCTGGAATTACACATGTAGCTATGCACTACTAATCCTGACCTTGTGATGTGTTGCTCAGCTGTGAGCCAGGCTCATTCTTTACTGAATGGATAGAAAACTTTTTGCCACCACAAAAGACCCATGAGATAATTATATTAGGACAGGAGGCTCAGTGATGTCATGTTTCAACCTTCCCGATGGTTTGACTGTTTTGTTATTAATAAAGTAAAAAAAAAAAAAAAGCCCAATGCACATCTCCAGCTGTCCCAGCAGTTGTCAATGAACTGATTACGTGCGGGGGGCGTGGCGCTTAACTTAAAAATGTTTGTCATTGATTAATTGATTGTGTCTGTGTAGTAGGCCAGAAAGCAAAGTAAAAGAATCAGAAACAGAATTATTTCGTTTTTCCGTTTCAAATAAATCATGTCAGTCTATGTCGTGTTGGATTGATAGCACCATCTACTGGCTGAAAATGGAACACAGAACAACTACACGACGCGTCAAGTGACGCGCAGTGCTGCACGCCGTGCAGATCGACTTCCGGCCGTGAAGCAACAGATCCTGCGAACGCACGCACGTGTGAACGCCTGACAAAGTAAGTCAAACAGGGACAGACAGACGTACACAATATGCTTCATGCGCACACAGCTTCTTGTCACGTGTGACAGATGTTGCGCACGTCGTTTCCGCGTACGCGTGAGCGCCTGACAAAATTGTTCAATCAGCTTCATGCGAGCGTTAATGCGTGCGTTTGCTACAAAACGCATGAATGTTTACACGTGACCACTACGCGTAGTGTGATTACCGGCGCGCAGCAGTCATCACACGTGAACGTGCGCGTGAACGGCGGGCCATTATAAGTCAATGAGGAAACTACATTACATGTCAGACGCTGGCTCCTGCACAGGCGTCAAAGCACGCGGGTTGTGACACGTTCAGTTGATATGTGCGCACGCTTTATGAAACGATTGTACCGGCATACACACACACACACACACACACACACACACACACACACACACACACACACACACACACACACACACTTTGACACAGTGCTAATGAGATGGATTCATTTCCACAGTTGAGTGTTGAGCAGCAGGAGGGAGCAGTGACCTTTGACCCCTGAACTGAAACACCTGTGACATCATCACTGTGCAGTGTGACATCATCACTGTCAGGAACCAGGTGACTAACGTTCCTGTCACTGACAAAATTTGGTTAAAATTTGGGCTAAATTATTATTTTGGTTGTGAAATTTATGGACACCATTTTCATATTGAGTAATATTTATGTTACAAATGCCTTAATATTTGATATAAGAACAAATTTTATATTTTAAGAGATGGTTTGATAAATACATGTTATCTGTATAAATATACTAAGTTCTTAAAGTATAAAATTTCAACTACACCTTAAGAATCTAATTTATCCCGTCAGGCCATCTCCAAATATCATGTCAACTATCTATTTTGTGAAAAGAAAGGAGATATATATTTTATTTTTTATTATTGAATATCGTTATACCTAACCCGTACCATATTGTACATTTAAGCAGACTTCCACTTCCACTTGTACGCAGATCGGGCAGTGTCTAAATGAAGTTTGTCCAAGTGGAGTTGCCGTAGGCAGCCGTGACCTATGGTGACAACAGTTCCTCTGCAGCTTCATATGCAAATGAGCCTGGAGTGTTACCATGGATACCCAGAGACAGACAGCTGAGCCCTAACTCCTTCATATCTGAGCGAACATCCTGTTATTATAACAATAAATATTATGATTGTATTTCTATCAGATTGGTTGTGGTCCACCCTGCTGACCGGGGGGGGGCGGTGTTGCACACTGACCGAGAGAAGAAGGAGAGGAACTGCATTACCCAGAATGCCGCTGCGCTCTGCGCCGTCGCAGTTGGAGGTCGCGTCGTGATGACGTCAGGTTTGTTGTGTTGACCCAGTTGGTTCTGACATGTCGCACCTCGGACTGTGGTGAAACCTGCTGCCAGCGGCTAACGGAGCTAACGGAGCTAACGGAGCTAACGGAGCTAATGCGGCTAAAGCTGCACTAGTGTGTCTGTGAGTGTTTGTGTGTCTGTGTGTGTGTGTGTGTGTGTGTGTGTGTGTGTCTGTGTGTCTGCGTGGAGCAGAGCCGCCGGCCTCCTCCTGCTCCCTCCCCGGCCTCCCCCCCCCGGGCTCCGGTCAACATGTGGCAGAGCCTCGGCCTCACGCTGCTGGTCATCGTGGCCACTCTGGTGTGTGCGCTGCTCTTCATGCTGTTCGGTGAGTACCGCCACCAGGATGACGTCATCTCAGACACAACGGCGTCAGCTACAGTAAAGTTACAGCTCCGTTACCGTTACTGACAACAAAACGCTCCCTTACGTTACGACGTTACGACGTCACGTTATGACGTCACCGAGTGAGTTGAGTTGAGTTGAATTAGATGAATTATCAATATTAATAGTGATGGAGACGTAGCGCTGGCTATCTGGCTAGCCTGGCTGACGTCACCATTAACCAGTCTGGCGTCGCTCGCCGCCATGTTGGAAAGGTCAAAGGTTATCCTCATCTCGGCAGCTAAACGTTTACCATCGTTACCATAGTTACCAGAGCACATGAAGGCAGCATCGGTCTGTAAAGAACCGACGTCACTAGTTCAGAGTCCAGTGGAGCCGGACCAGGACCAGGACCAGGACCAGAACCAGGACCAGGACCAGAACCAGGACCAGGACCAGAACCAGAACCAGGACCAGGACCAGAACCAGGACCAGGACCAGAACCAGGACCAGAACCAGAACCAGGACCAGGACCAGGACCAGGACCAGAACCAGAACCAGGACCAGGACCAGGACCAGGACCAGAACCAGAACCAGGACCAGGACCAGGACCAGGACCAGGACCAGGACCAGAACCAGAACCAGGACCAGGACCAGGACCAGGACCAGAACCAGGACCAGGACCAGGACCAGGACCAGGACCAGAACCAGAACCAGGACCAGGACCAGGACCAGAACCAGTACCAGGACCAGGACCAGGACCAGGACCAGAGGGTTTATACAGTGTTTCATGTTATATATAATATATCTATAATATATCTGATAGTTTCTATGGTAACTCCCCCTGAGCTTCTCCTGGTTTTTACAGAACATGAATCAGTGTAAAAACTCAAAGTGTTGTATTTGTTTCTCATTGGTCGATGCAGCGTCGGCCTGGACGCGACTCATCAGCCACTGTGTCAATCAAACGTCTCAACACACGGAGCTCAACTCGCCTCAAGCTCTGAATTTCCCGCCGCTCGGTAACGACCAATCAGATCCGCTGTTCTCACTCGGGTGAAGTCGTGTTGCAGCTCGCGACGACTCGGCGCCACAAACGGCCGTTTCTGTGCCTTTAAAGGGTTTCCATGGAGTTGTTCCTCAGTGGATGTGAGGGTCTACGGACAGAGGATGTTGTTATTATGGGATGTGAAGCCCTTTGAGACAAACTGCTGGTAACAACAGACTCGGTTTGGACAAACCTCCAAAACAGTTCTCATTAGTTTCATCCAGGGTTTTGAGGCGGGTGGGTGTAATGTGTCGACCCCCCCCCCCGGGTGGGTGTGATGTGTCAACCCCCCCCCCCGGGTGGGTGTAATGTGTCATTGGAGCCAGGTAGCGCGTCGCTGCAGCTGATGGAGTCATGACGTGCAGTTAAACAATCATTGCATGTGAACGACGCCATGCACGCGCACACGCTTCAACCAAGCGGCCCGTCAGCTCGCGACTTGTTGGAGTCGTCTCTGCTGTAGCGTGAACACCGGCCTGTGCAGCGTCTGATACGTCATCACGTAGCACGCCGTGTTCTCGTGGTAAATGCTGCCAGGGGGACAAACGTCATGATCGCCTCATGCACCGTATTTATGACCACCCGCCAAAACGATGTTTAACCTGCATGTGGCGGTGGTGAATGTGCAGGTCACAACTTGTCCACCAGAGTGTTGTGGAGTTGTTGGATTGTGTATTTGATGAGTTTGATGAGGGAAACCAAGAAATCCCATGAGCCTCCGTAGCGTAGCTCTGAGCAGCTCACGGCTCTGCTCCACCGTTCTAAAAATAGCTTGCACCGACAATTAAAGGTAACGAACCTACTGCTATGACTATAGGGGTTATGGTGATGGGACAGTTTGACTAAATGTTGAACTGTCCCTTTAACTCTGATACCATGGTTTCTTTCCCCCCCAGGTTGGTTCGTCGTGTGGCAGCTCTTCCTGTCCAAGTTCAAGTTCCTGCGTGAGCTGGTGGGCGACGCCGGGACCCCCCAGGCCGGGACCCCCCAGGCCGGGACCCCCCAGGCCGGGACCCCCCAGGCCGAGACCCAACCGTCCCAACCCAAGGCCGCCGCTCCCGCTCCGGCCCGGATCCGGCCCAAGACCGGCGCCCGCCAAAGACTGGCCCCCCCAGAGAGCTCCTAGACCATCCAGACCAGCTGACCCCGCCCCCCCCTCCGACCCCCCTCCGACCCCCCTCCGCCCCCCCCTCCGACCCCCCCTCCGCCCCCCCCTCCACAAGGACACTTTACACCGACCGTCTGGTCTCCAAGGGAAACTGAGCTGTTTGTTTTACGGAGACATTACCAGTTTTGTTGTTGTCATGACGACCATGTGTTGTTGTTGTCATGACGACCATGTGTTGTTGTTGTCATGACGACCATGTGTGGACCTCATGCAGGGAGAACGAGGAAGATGAAGACGAAGGACGAGTGAGAAACGACCAGCGATGAGTCGGATGACCTCTGACCCCCCCCCCCGGGCCTCTGTTTCCACAGCAACTGGTGTGTGTGTGTGTGTGTGTGTGTGTGTGTGTGTGTGTGTGTTTTGAGTCAATCTAATCAATAAATCAATAAACAACTTCGTCAACAACAACAAGATCTCTGTCCTTCTGTGCAGTTTGCATGTTCTCTCCTGGTTCTGCTTCCTCCCACAAAGACAGGCAGGTTCACTGGTCGTCTGTCTACATATGTATGTGTGTGTCTGTATGTGTGTGTGTGTCTGTCTATATATGTGTGTGTGTGTCTGTCTATATATGTATGTGTGTGTGTCTGTCTATATATATGTGTGTGTGTCTGTCTATATATGTATGTGTGTGTCTGTCTATATATGTATGTGTGTGTGTCTGTCTATATATATGTGTGTGTGTCTGTCTATATATATGTGTGTGTGTCTGTCTATATATATGTGTGTGTGTCTGTCTATATATATGTGTGTGTGTCTGTCTATATATATGTGTGTGTGTCTGTCTATATATATGTATGTGTGTCTGTCTATATATATGTGTGTGTGTCTGTCTATATATATATGTGTGTGTCTGTCTATATATATGTATGTGTGTCTGTCTATATATATGTGTGTGTGTCTGTCTATATATATATGTGTGTGTCTGTCTATATATGTATGTGTGTGTCTGTCTATATATGTGTGTGTGTCTGTCTATATATATGTGTGTGTGTCTGTCTATATATGTGTGTGTGTGTCTGTCTATATATGTGTGTGTGTGTGTCTGTCTATATATATGTGTGTGTGTCTGTCTATATATATGTATGTGTGTCTGTCTATATATGTATGTGTGTGTCTGTCTATATATGTGTGTGTGTGTCTGTCTATATATATGTGTGTGTGTGTCTGTCTATATATGTGTGTGTGTCTGTCTATATATATGTGTGTGTGTCTGTCTATATATGTGTGTGTGTGTCTGTCTATATATGTGTGTGTGTGTGTCTGTCTATATATATGTATGTGTGTGTCTGTCTATATATGTGTGTGTGTGTCTGTCTATATATATGTGTGTGTGTCTGTCTATATATGTGTGTGTGTGTCTGTCTATATATGTGTGTGTGTGTCTGTCTATATATGTGTGTGTGTCTGTCTATACATGTATGTGTGTGTCTGTCTATATATGTATGTATGTGTGTGTCTGTCTATATATATGTGTGTGTGTCTGTCTATATATATGTGTGTGTGTCTGTCTATATATGTGTGTGTGTGTCTGTCTATATATGTGTGTGTGTGTCTGTCTATATATGTGTGTGTGTCTGTCTATACATGTATGTGTGTGTCTGTCTATATATGTATGTATGTGTGTGTCTGTCTATATATATGTGTGTGTGTCTGTCTATATATGTGTGTGTGTGTCTGTCTATATATGTGTGTGTGTGTCTGTCTATATATGTGTGTGTGTCTGTCTATATATGTGTGTGTGTGTCTGTCTATATATGTGTGTGTGTGTCTGTCTATATATGTGTGTGTGTCTGTCTATATATGTGTGTGTGTGTCTGTCTATATATGTGTGTGTGTGTCTGTCTATATATGTGTGTGTGTCTGTCTATATATGTGTGTGTGTGTCTGTCTATATATGTGTGTGTGTGTCTGTCTATACATGTGTGTGTGTGTCTGTCTATATATGTGTGTGTGTCTGTCTATATATGTGTGTGTGTGTCTGTCTATATATGTGTGTGTGTCTGTCTATATATATATGTGTGTCTGTCTATATATGTATGTGTGTGTCTGTCTATACATATATATGTGTGTCTGTCTATATATGTATGTGTGTGTCTGTCTATACATATGTGTGTGTGTCTGTCTATACATATATATGTGTGTCTGTCTATATATGTATGTGTGTGTGTCTGTCTATATATATATGTGTGTGTCTGTCTATATATGTGTGTGTGTCTGTCTATATATGTATGTGTGTGTCTGTCTATATATATGTGTGTGTGTCTGTCTATACATGTATGTGTGTGTCTGTCTATACATATGTGTGTGTCTGTCTATATATATGTGTGTGTGTCTGTCTATATATATGTGTGTGTGTCTGTCTATATATATGTGTGTGTGTCTGTCTATATATATGTGTGTGTGTCTGTCTATATATATATGTGTGTGTGTCTGTCTATATATATATGTGTGTGTGTCTGTCTATATATATATGTGTGTGTGTCTGTCTATATATATATATGTGTGTGTCTGTCTATATATGTATGTGTGTGTCTGTCTATATATGTATGTGTGTGTGTCTGTCTATATATGTATGTGTGTGTCTGTCTATATATATATGTGTGTGTGTCTGTCTATATATATATGTGTGTGTGTCTGTCTATATATATGTGTGTGTGTCTGTCTATACATGTATGTGTGTGTCTGTCTATACATATGTGTGTGTGTCTGTCTATATATGTGTGTGTGTGTCTGTCTATATATGTGTGTGTGTGTCTGTCTATACATGTATGTGTGTGTCTGTCTATACATATGTGTGTGTGTCTGTCTATATATGTGTGTGTGTGTCTGTCTATATATGTGTGTGTGTGTCTGTCTATATATGTGTGTGTGTCTGTCTATATATGTGTGTGTGTGTCTGTCTATATATGTGTGTGTGTGTCTGTCTATACATGTGTGTGTGTGTCTGTCTATATATGTGTGTGTGTCTGTCTATATATGTGTGTGTGTGTCTGTCTATATATGTGTGTGTGTCTGTCTATATATGTGTGTGTGTGTCTGTCTATATATGTATGTGTGTGTCTGTCTATACATATATATGTGTGTCTGTCTATATATGTATGTGTGTGTCTGTCTATACATATATATGTGTGTCTGTCTATATATATATGTGTGTGTCTGTCTATACATATGTGTGTGTGTCTGTCTATATATATATGTGTGTGTCTGTCTATATATATGTGTGTGTGTCTGTCTATACATGTATGTGTGTGTCTGTCTATACTGTATGTCTGTCTATATATATGTGTGTGTGTCTGTCTATATATATGTGTGTGTGTCTGTATATGTGTGTGTGTCTGTCTATATATATGTGTGTGTGTCTGTCTATATATATGTGTGTGTGTCTGTCTATATATGTATGTGTGTGTCTGTCTATATATATGTGTGTGTGTCTGTCTATATATATGTGTGTGTGTCTGTCTATATATATGTGTGTGTGTCTGTCTATATATGTATGTGTGTGTCTGTCTATATATATGTGTGTGTGTCTGTCTATATATATGTGTGTGTGTCTGTCTATATATGTATGTGTGTGTCTGTCTATATATATGTGTGTGTGTCTGTCTATATATATGTGTGTGTGTCTGTCTATATATATGTGTGTGTGTCTGTCTATATATATATGTGTGTGTGTCTGTCTATATATATATGTGTGTGTGTCTGTCTATATATATGTGTGTGTCTGTCTATATATGTATGTGTGTGTCTGTCTATATATGTATGTGTGTGTCTGTCTATATATATATGTGTGTGTGTCTGTCTATATATATATGTGTGTGTGTCTGTCTATATATATGTGTGTGTGTCTGTCTATATATATATATGTGTGTGTCTGTCTATACATGTATGTGTGTGTCTGTCTATATATGTATGTGTGTGTCTGTCTATATATATGTGTGTGTGTCTGTCTATATATGTGTGTGTGTCTGTCTATATATGTATGTGTGTGTCTGTCTATATATATATGTGTGTGTGTCTGTCTATATATATATGTGTGTGTGTCTGTCTATATATATATGTGTGTGTGTCTGTCTATATATATATATGTGTGTGTCTGTCTATACATGTATGTGTGTGTCTGTCTATATATGTATGTGTGTGTCTGTCTATATATATGTGTGTGTGTCTGTCTATATATGTATGTGTGTGTCTGTCTATATATATGTGTGTGTGTCTGTCTATATATGTATGTGTGTGTCTGTCTATATATATGTGTGTGTGTGTGTCTGTCTATATATGTATGTGTGTGTCTGTCTATATATATGTGTGTGTGTCTGTCTATATATATATATATGTGTCTGTCTATATATATATATGTGTGTGTCTGTCTATACATGTATGTGTGTGTCTGTCTATATATATGTGTGTGTGTCTGTCTATATATGTATGTGTGTGTGTCTGTCTATATATGTATGTGTGTGTCTGTCTATATATATGTGTGTGTGTCTGTCTATATATGTATGTGTGTGTCTGTCTATATATATGTGTGTGTGTCTGTCTATATATATATGTGTGTCTGTCTATATATGTATGTGTGTGTGTCTGTCTATATATGTATGTGTGTGTCTGTCTATACATGTATGTGTGTGTCTGTCTATACATGTATGTGTGTGTCTGTCTATACATGTATGTGTGTGTCTGTCTATACATGTGTGTGTCTGTCTATACATGTGTGTGTCTGTCTATATATGTATGTGTGTGTGTCTGTCTATACATGTATGTGTGTGTCTGTCTATATATGTATGTGTGTGTCTGTCTATACATGTATGTGTGTGTCTGTCTATACATGTATGTGTGTGTCTGTCTATACATGTGTGTGTCTGTCTATACATGTGTGTGTCTGTCTATATATGTATGTGTGTGTGTCTGTCTATACATGTATGTGTGTGTCTGTCTATATATGTATGTGTGTGTCTGTCTATACATGTATGTGTGTGTCTGTCTATATATGTATGTGTGTGTCTGTCTATACATGTGAGGACTATGGATGGAACCCGGCTCATCTACAGGACGCCACGGTGCGGGCGACGGGCGGAGGTTTGGCTCCAACAGCTGGATGAACGTGTGAATGGTGAACTTCCTGCACTGAGCTGTGAAAGGGTGAATGTGTGTGACTAGTGTGTGTGTGTAGTGTGTGTCTGTGTGTGTGTAGTGTGTGTGTCTGTGTGTAGTGTGTGTCTGTGTGTAGTGTGTGTAGTGTGTGTCTGTGTGTAGTGTGTGTCTGTGTGTAGTGTGTGTCTGTGTGTAGTGTGTGTCTGTGTGTAGTGTGTGTGTCTGTGTGTAGTGTGTGTCTGTGTATAGTGTGTGTCTGTGTGTAGTGTGTGTGTCTGTGTGTAGTGTGTGTAGTGTGTGTCTGTGTGTAGTGTGTGCAGTGTGTGTCAGAGCTGTAATTTCTGAGCTGTAAATAGTTCAGAGGAAATAACTGTGGTGAAACAAGGAAGTGACTCAGAGCTGCACACACACACACACACACACACACACACACACACACACACACACACACACACACACACACACACACACACACACATTGATTGGTCCATGCTGCTCTCTGATTGGTCCATGGTGCTGCTCTCTGATTGGTCCATGGTGCTGCTCTCTGATTGGTCCATGCTGCTCTCTGATTGGTCC
Source organism: Decapterus maruadsi (assembly GCA_030347415.2). NCBI lineage: Eukaryota > Metazoa > Chordata > Actinopteri > Carangiformes > Carangidae > Decapterus > Decapterus maruadsi. The sequence continues at coordinate 27,115,706 of CM064897.1, forward strand.
ATGGTGCTGCTCTCTGATTGGTCCATGGTGCTGCTCTCTGATTGGTCCATGCTGCTACAGGTCTGTGAGATAAATGACTAGTGGAGGCTGGAACCAAACCTGCGATCAGAGCCTGTACACACACACACACACACACACACACACACACACAGACACACACACACACAGACACACACACAGACACACACACACACACACACAGGCGCTGAGCACCTGGCAGTGACATCATCGGTGACATCACCAGTGACATCACCAGAGAGCAGAGACGAGGTCATGTGATGAAGAAGCGTCTTTACTCACAACAACATCTTAGAAAACAAATATTTACACAAACAGTTATTTACAGCGTCCATGGGGGGGAGGGGGGAGGGGGCGGGGCCAGGGCAGCGAGGGGGCGGGGCCAGAGGGGGCGGGGCTACACGTTAGTCTGCGTGTGTGGCGGCGTGTGCGACATGAGCAGCAGCTTCTCCTTGAACTGCTGCGAGTGGTGCGACAGCGCCGTCACGCGGTCGACCATCTCCTGCACGGCGCCCGTGTTGGGGTAGTTGAGGGCGGCCATCTTGGTGGCGGCGACCACCGTCTTCAGGAGGTCGCACAGCACGTTGCTGGAGTTCATGACGGCGTTGGCGACCTCGGGCGCGGCGGCCTGGCGGGACAGCGTGTCCCCGATGAACACCAGCTTGTGGGCGCTGAGGATGACGAACTTGCTGTGCGCCACGAAGATGCGCGGCGGCTGTCCGGCGCCGACGCAGCCGAAGAAGGCGTCGACGGCGCCGAGCAGCGTGACGAAGTGCTGCTCGCACTGCTCGGCGTAGAAGGACAGCAGCTGGCGGTCCCGCACGCCCAGGGGGGAGGAGTCAGGGGGCGGGGCCACGCCACAGCCTCGCCGCTGGGACGGCGACCACCCAGTGATGTCATCGCCACGTTGCCGGGACGACCACTGAGTGATGTCATTCTCCACAGGACGGGTCACTTCCTGCTGCAGCTTCTTGAACTGATTGATCTGTGGAGGAGGGGGGGGGGGGGACGGGGGGGGCAAAGATTAGTTCATGTTGTTTCAACCCAGTCCTGGTCCTGGTCTAAGTCCTGGTCCTGGTCTAAGTCCTGGTCTATGTCCTGGTCTATGTCCTGGTCTAAGTCCTGGTCCTGGTCCTGGTCTAAGTCCTGGTCTAAGTCCTGGTCCTGGTCCTGGTCTAAGTCCTGGTCTAAGTCCTGGTCTATGTCCTGGTCTAAGTCCTGGTCCTGGTCTAAGTCCTGGTCCTGGTCTAAGTCCTGGTCTAAGTCCTGGTCTAAGTCCTGGTCCTGGTCTAAGTCCTGGTCCTGGTCTAAGTCCTGGTCCTGGTCCTGATCGTGGTCTCACCTGGTCTGGACCGAGCTGGACTGAATTCTTGATGACGTCGTCTTTCTCCAGCAGTTCCTTCTGGTGACGCTCAAACTCGTCTTTACCCTGGGGGGGGGGGGTTGGAGGGGGGGGGGGGGGGAGGGGGAGGGGGGGACAGTTTCACATTAGACCTCTGGTTGTGATGTCACAGTCACAGCTCTTTGTTCTTCTAAGAACACTAAGAACAGGAAGGGGGCGGGGCTTCAGTACCAGGGACATAAAGGGGGCGGGGCTTCAGTACCAGCGACATAAAGGGGGCGGGGCTTCAGTACCAGGGACATAAAGGGGGCGGGGCTTCAGTACCAGGGACATAAAGGGGGCGGGGCTTCAGTACCAGGGACATAAAGGGGGCGGGGCTTCAGTACCAGCGACATAAAGGGGGCGGGGCTTCAGTACCAGGGACATAAAGGGGGCGGGGCTTCAGTCTCACAGACATAAAGGGGGCGGGGCTCCAGTCTCAGAGACATAAAGGGGGCGGGGCTTCAGTACCAGGGACATAAAGGGGGCGGGGCTTCAGTCTCAGAGACATAAAGGGGGCGGGGCTACAGTACCAGGGACATAAAGGGGCGGGGCTCCAGTACCAGGGACATAAAGGGGCGGGGCTCCAGTACCAGGGACATAAAGGGGGCGGGGCTCCAGTACCAGGGACATAAAGGGGCGGGGCTCCAGTACCAGGGACATAAAGGGGCGGGGCTCCAGTACCAGGGACATAAAGGGGGCGGGGCTCCAGTACCAGGGACATAAAGGGGCGGGGCTCCAGTACCAGGGACATAAAGGGGCGGGGCTCCAGTACCAGGGACATAAAGGGGGCGGGGCTCCAGTACCAGGGACATAAAGGGGGCGGGGCTCCAGACAGGGATAAAGGGGCGGGGCTCCAGTCTCAGAGTCTCAGCCAGGGACATAAAGGGGGCGGGGCTTCAGTACCAGGGACATAAAGGGGGCGGGGCTTCAGTCTCAGAGACATAAAGGGGGCGGGGCTTCAGTACCAGGGACATAAAGGGGGCGGGGCTTCAGTACCAGGGACATAAAGGGGGCGGGGCTTCAGTACCAGGGACATAAAGGGGGCGGGGCTTCAGTCTTACCTGCAGGTGGACGTAGTCGTAGTCCTCCATCCAGCTCTTCACACACCTCTCGCTGGTTATGTGGTCTGTGTCCTGGGGGCGGGGCTTGTTGTCCTGTGGGCGGGGCTTGTTGTTGTTCTCTACAGGGGGGGAGGGGAGCTGGTGGGCGGCGGCCTCGTCCGGCGAGCCGCTGTTAGAGAACGATGCGTCTGGGCGCCTGAACAGCAGCTCGGCGTTGGCGGCGACCGTGGAGGCGAGCTGCTTGACGTCGTCAGGGACGGTCTTGGATACCATGACGAAGCGGTCCAGGTCGTCACTCTTGTTGAGCGGCTTCCCGGAGGCGTTGGCGTTGGCGGCGACGGCGAGAACGTTGAGCGCCCAGCTGCAGTTCTCCAGCACCTGGAAGCTGTGCATCAGGATCTGCTGCGAGTCCTCCAGGCGGCCGAGCTGCCGCCGCAGCTTCCCGTGCAGCGCCGAGTCCGACAGCGCCGTGGCGTTGGCCGCCGCCCCCCGGCCGAACACGACAAAGTCTCCCAGAGCGCCGCGGACCCGGTCCAGTGCCGCACGGACGTCGTTGCCGTGGCGCTCCATGAAGGTAAACGTCCTCCACTGAGGCGCCGCCGCCAGCGAGTGCAGCGTCCAGACGGCGGCGTCCAGCGCCTGCTGCAGGCGGAGCAGCCGCTGCAGCGCCGCGTCGGCGTCCGGCGGCGCGCGGCCGTCGGGGGCGGAGCCTGCGGAGGACGAGGACGTGGACATGCTGCTGCGCTCGCTGCCGCTGCTGGAGATCGACAGGCGGTTCACGCCGTCCGTCACGTCGCCGACACCGCGCGGCTCCGGGACATCGTACACGCCGCGGTCTCTGAGGGGGGGGCGCTTCCCCCGCGGGATGTCGTACACGTCCCTCTGAGGCCCCGCCCCCGAGGCCAGCGTGGGCGGGGGCACGTCGTAGATGCCTTCGTTGCCATTGTTACCGGGGTGAGGGCGGGGGGGTGCGGCGTCCAGGGCGGGGGGGGGGAAGTCGTAGAGCGACTCGGCACTCGGTTTGGCGAGGGAGGGGGGCGGGATGTCGTAGATCCCCTCCTGCTTGTGTTTGGACGGCTGTGGGAAGTCGTAGTTTCCCTCCTGGGGGGCGGAGTTAGTCCAGCTGGTGGGGGGGGGCACCGAGCACACCTGGGGGGGGAGGGGGGGGAGGGGGGGGCATGGTCAGTAATCAATCAACATCAGTCAGCGATCAGTTTGGTGAGCAACAGCTGGTCGTCTTACCCCGTGTGAGGAGGGGGGGGGCGGGACGTCGTACACTCCCTGAGGGGGGGGCACGTCGTACACTCCCTGATTCCTGGCAGGGAACACGGGGCCGGGGGGGACGTCATACACCTGGGGGGGGCAGAGGCAGACAGGTGAGTGTGTGTGTGTGTGTGTGTGTTCTTGTTTCACCTACGTTGTGGGGACCGACAGGTTTGACAACAGAGGACATTCATTTAGGCCCCGCCCCCTTTCTCCTCAGTTCATTTAGGCCCCGCCCTTTTCTCCTCAGTTCATTTAGGCCCCGCCCCTTTCTCCTCAGTTCATTTAGGCCCCGCCCCCTTTCTCCTCAGTTCATTTAGGCCCCGCCCCCTTTCTCCTCAGTTCATTTAGGCCCCGCCCTTTTCTCCTCAGTTCATTTAGGCCCCGCCCCCTTTCTCCCCAGTTCATTTAGGCCCCGCCCCTTTCTCCTCAGTTCATTTAGGCCCCGCCCCCCTTCCCCCAGTTCATTTAGGCGAATTTTATCAGTTCATTTAGGGGCGCCCCTTTCTCCTCAGTTCATTTAGGTGTGACTCCCCCTTTCTCCCCAGTTCATTTAGGCCCCAGCTCCTGTTGTTCTGGACCCCAGTTCATTTAGGCCCTGACCCACTTTCTCCTCAGTTCACCACCTGGGGGGGGCCCCCTTCCTCCTCAGTTCATTTAGGCCCCGCCCCCTTTCTCCTCAGTTCATTTAGGCCCCGCCCCCTTTCTCTTCAGTTCATTTAGGCCCCGCCCTGATCTATTCAGTTCATTTAGGGTTAAACTCAGTTCATTGAGGGAGGCCCCCTTCCTCCTCAGTTCATTTAGGCCCCGCCCCCTTTCTCCTCAGTTCATTTAGGCCCCGCCCCCTTTCTCTTCAGTTAATTCGTTACATGTTGTTCCAGCTGAAATACAACATCAACACACAATCATTTCAGATTTGTATAAAGTTACTCTCACTGAAAAATATGTTATTTATGGCTTAGTTACTCTCACTGCTTAGTTACTCTCACTGCTTAGTTACTCTCACTGCTTAGTTACTCTCACTGCTTAGTTACTCTCACTGCTTAGTTACTCTTACTGCTTAGTTACTCTGCATCGTGGCTTCTTTGTTCTGTTTATAAACTATAGATGTTACTGTGTGTGTGTGTGTGTGTGTGTGTGTGTGTGTGTGTGTGTGTGTGTTCTTGTATTTGCTACATACTGAGGACCGAAATTAGTATTTTACCATCAAACTGAGGACATTTTGGCCGGTCCTCACTTCCAAACTTCACTTCAAGGGGTTTAAGACATTAGGTTAGAATTAGGTTTATTAGGTTTAGAGTAATGGTTAAGTTTAGGCTTTTGCTTATTTTGAAAAATGGTTAAATCATTCAGGGTTATAATTTAGTTGTAATGCATTATGTCAAATCAGGGTCCTCACTAAGATAGAAGTACAAGGTTTTCACAATAAGCTGACTGAGCGGACTATTTGATGTGCCGGCGAGTGTCTGTGTGTGTGTGTGTGTGCGTGCGATGCTGAGTCACATTGTATCTTATTACAGATCAAACTAATTAACGTACAGCCAGTGTCTGTGTCACAGCCTGACAGTTGATCAGTGAATGGAGGTGTTGGTAACCTTGGCTTAAATGTTACCTGACACAAACTTTTTCAGCCCCCCCAGTGCACCTCTTCTCCCATGTGTGTTCACAGACTCCGGAATGCCATTAGTGAATCTGAAAAAAAGTTGTTAGTCCGAGTGTCATAAACCGCTCAGAGGTTAGGTCAACAAGGTTTGAGCCAGCGACAGTAATATTTAGGAACGTAATCAGGCAATGAAGAACACAGGATGACATCTTTATAGGTGTCCATTATCACAAGGACCTGGTGTGCCAATCAGAATCGTGGATTCACCCAGACCATGGTATAGTTGTGTAGTAGTGTACCTTGCTCCACGGGGACACAGGCTCCAGAACTGATCTATTGATGTATTGATGAAGGGGTTAAACTGTAGTAGTTGTGTAGTAGTTGTGTAGTTGTGTCACCTTGCTCCCAGGGACCTTTCCCAGTAGACCTGGTGTTTAGTTGTGTAGTAGTTGTGTAGTAGTTGTGTACCTTGCGGGCCAGGGGGCCTTCTGGTAGACCTGGTGTTTAGTTGTGTAGTTGTGACATCAGTTGGATTCCTTCATGGAGACTCAGAGGGAACTGGTTCAAACCTGGTGTGTAGTTGTGTAGTAGTTGTGACTCAGCACCATCCCTGTTGTTTACTCTTTAGTTACTGTTACTATTTAGTTACTCTCACTGCTTAGTTACTCTGGTAGACTGGTGTGTTAGTTGTTAGTAGTTGTTAGTAGTCACTGCTTAGTTGTGTAGTAGTTGTTAGTTGTGTAGTAGTTGTTACTTGCTCCTCTGGTAGACCTGGTGTTAGTTGTCTAGTAGCTTAGTTAGTGTAGTAGTTGTTAGTTACTGTTACTGTTAGTTACTTGCTCAGGGACTGCTTAGTTACTCTTACTGCTTAGTTACTCTAGTAGTTGTTAGTTAGTTGTGCTTGTGTTACTCTTACTCCCAGGGACCTTAGACCTGGTGTGTAGTTGTGTAGTAGTTGTTAGTTTGTTCTGTTTAGGGAAACTATAGATGTTAGTTGTGTAGTAGTTGTGTAGTAGTTGTGTAGTAGTTGTGTAGTTGTGTACCTTGCTCCCAGGGACCTGGTAGACCTGGTGTGTAGTAGTTGTGTAGTTGTGTAGTAGTTGTGTAGTTGTGTACCTTGCTCCCGGGGACCTGGTAGACCTGGTGTGTAGTTGTGTAGTAGTTGTGTAGTAGTTGTGTAGTAGTTGTGTAGTTGTGTAGTAGTTGTGTACCTTGCTCCCGGGGACCTGGTAGACCTGGTGTGTAGTTGTGTAGTAGTTGTGTAGTAGTTGTGTAGTAGTTGTGTAGTAGTTGTGTAGTTGTGTAGTAGTTGTGTACCTTGCTCCCGGGGACCTGGTAGACCTGGTGTGTAGTTGTGTAGTAGTTGTGTAGTAGTTGTGTGTGTGTGTGTGTGTGTGTAGTTGTATTTGCTACGGGGACTGAGACCTGGTGTGTAGTTTTAGTCAAAGTTGTGTAGTAGTTGTGTAGTTGTGTCCTCACCTCCAAACTTCCCAAGGGGGACATGAGGTTAGACCTGGTGTGTTTATTAGTAGTTTTAGTAGTAATGGTTAAGTTTAGGCTTTTGTTTTTGATGTGTTAGTTGGGTAGTAGTTGTTAGTAGTTGTGTAGTTGTGTCCTTGAGGGACCTCACTAAGATGGTGTACAAGGTTGTGTGTAGTTGTGTAGTAGTTGTGTAGTAGTTGTGTAGTTGTGTACCTTGCTCCCAGGGACCTGGTAGACCTGGTGTGTAGTTGTGTAGTAGTTGTGTAGTAGTTGTGTAGTAGTTGTGTAGTTGTGTACCTTGCTCGCGGGGACCTGGTAGACCTGGTGTGTAGTAGTTGTGTAGTAGTTGTGTAGTAGTTGTGTAGTAGTTGTGTAGTTGTGTAGTTGTGTACCTTGCTCCCGGGGACCTGGTAGACCTGGTGTGTAGTTGTGTAGTTGTGTAGTAGTTGTGTCAGTTTGTATCTTGCTTACAGGGATCAAACTAGATTAACTGTAGTTGTGTAGTTGTGTACCTTGCTCCCCTGGAATCTAAACCTGGTGTTACTAGTGTGTTGTGTAAGTTGTGTAGTAGTTGTGTAGTTGTGTACCTTGCTCCCAGGGACCTGTCTAGACCTGGTGTGTAGTAGTTGTGCAGTAGGAATGTGAGAGTGAATCTCCCGGGGACACTGGTAGACCTGGTGTGTAGTAGTTGTGTAGTAGTTGTGTAGTAGTTGTGTAGGTAGTTGTGTACCTTGCTAAGGACCTGGTAGAGCAGGAAGTGAAGAACACAGGATGACATCATGTGTAGTTGTGTAGTAGTTGTGTAGTAGTTGTGTACCTTGCACACTGGACCAGTGGTAGACCTGGTGTGTAGTTGTGATGTTGTGTAGTAGTTGTGTACCTTGCTCCCGGGGACCTGGTAGACCTGGTGTGTAGTAGTTGTGTAGTAGTTGTGTAGTTGTGTACCTTGCTCCCGGGGACCTGGTAGACCTGGTGTGTAGTTGTGTAGTAGTTGTGTAGTTGTGTAGTAGTTGTGTACCTTGCTCCCGGGGACCTGGTAGACCTGGTGTGTAGTTGTGTAGTAGTTGTGTAGTAGTTGTGTAGTAGTTGTGTACCTTGCTCCCAGGGACCTGGTAGACCTGGTGTGTAGTAGTTGTGTAGTTGTGTAGTAGTTGTGTAGTTGTGTAGTTGTGTAGTAGTTGTGTAGTAGTTGTGTACCTTGCTCCCAGGGACCTGGTAGACCTGGTGTGTAGTTGTGTAGTAGTTGTGTAGTAGTTGTGTAGTTGTGTAGTTGTGTACCTTGCTCCCAGGGACCTGGTAGACCTGGTGTGTAGTAGTTGTGTAGTAGTTGTGTAGTAGTTGTGTACCTTGCTCCCGGGGACCTGGTAGACCTGCTCTTGTCCTGACGGGACCTGGTACAGACTCTGACCAGGAGACTGGACGCCAGCGGCGGCGGCGGCGGCGGCGGCGGCGGCGGCCGGCGACTGGGACTCGAACATGGGTCCAATGAGCAGCTTGAGGCGGTTGCCGGGGGCGATGCCCTGGCGGCCGTGCAGCGAGCAGAGCCACCATCCCTCCAGACCGCCCGTGTTCTGCTCGATGACCGTCAGGATGTCGCCTTTACGGAACGCCAGCTCCTCCGGAGACTCAGGAACGTTGTCGTACAGCGCCTTGGCCATCAGGTTCTACAGGGTGATGATGTCATCGTCATTACACAGTCATTACACCAGGACCCGTCTCCGTGGAAACAGCCGTCTCCACGGTGACGCTCCATCCCGCCGCAGCAGCGTCCGTCCCCTGGGGTTCGAACCTGCTCTGGCCTCGTTTCACGTGTTAAATATAGAAGATCATTAAAGTGGTGACGATAACGAGCTGGCGGCGCCGCGGAGCGCCGAGCGGGTCACACGCAGTTCACACACACGCACGCACGCACGCACGCACGCACGCACGCACGCACGCACGCACGCACGCACGCACACACGCACACACACACACACACACACACACACACACACACACACACACACACACACACACACACACACACACACACACACACACACACACACACATCAATACTCTGATCAATAACAGTTTCCACTTCCTGTTTTGTGACTCACAGGCCCCACCCCCTCCCCGTCACCGTGGCGATGCTGTGGTTTGGTCGGCGGTGACGCCTCCTCTTCCTCTGTGACTGATGAGCTGCGTCGCCGTGGAAACCAACAGGAAGCTGAAACATCCGTTCAGTCAGCCACAGCGTCAGAGTCGGGCACGGCGCTTTAACAAGTAATTAGTTACAGTTACTAGTTACTTTTCCATAAGTAATTGAGTTACTACATGATGAGTAATCAATTACCAGGAAAAGTAACTATTGCCTTTCTTTAATAAAACGCTCAAACATGTCAGACCGTATCCCTCCGCCAGCAGCGTGGAAGAACCACCTATAACCAGATCAGCAACGGCGCTGTAACTGCATTGCAACGGCGCTGTAACTGCATTGCAACGATGGTGCAACGGTGCTGCAACGGCGCTGTAACTGCATTGCAACGGTGCTGCAACGGCGCTGTAACTGCGTTGCAACGGTGCTGCAACGGTGCTGTAACTGCATTGCAACGGTGCTGTAACTGCATTGTAACGGTGCTGTAACTGCGTTGCAACGATGCTGTAACTGCATTGTAACGGTGCTGTAACTGCGTTGCAACGATGCTGTAACTGCATTGCAACGGTGCTGTAACTGCATTGCAACGGTGCTGTAACTGCGTTGCAACGGTGCTGTAACTGCGTTGCAACGGTGCTGTAACTGCGTTGCAACGGTGCTGTAACTGCATTGCAACGATGGTGCAACGGTGCTGTAACTGCATTGCAACGGTGCTGTAACTGCGTTGCAACGGTGCTGTAACTGCGTTGCAACGATGGTGCAACGGCGCTGTAACTGCATTGCAACGGTGCTGTAACTGCATTGCAACGGTGCTGTAACTGCGTTGCAACGGTGCTGTAACTGCGTTGCAACGGTGCTGTAACTGCATTGCAACGGTGCTGTAACTGCATTGCAACGGTGCTGTAACTGCGTTGCAACGGCGCTGTAACTGCGTTGCAACGGCGCTGTAACTGCGTTGCAACGGTGCTGTAACTGCGTTGCAACGATGGTGCAACGGTGCTGTAACTGCGTTGCAACGGTGCTGTAACTGCATTGCAACGGTGCTGTAACTGCGTTGCAACGGTGCTGTAACTGCGTTGCAACGGCGCTGTAACTGCGTTGTAACGGCGCTGTAACTGCGTTGCAACGATGGTGCAACAGTGCTGTAACTGCGTTGCAACGGTGCTGTAACTGCATTGCAACGGCGCTGTAACTGCGTTGTAACGGTGCTGTAACTGCGTTGTAACGGCGCTGTAACTGCGTTGCAACGGCGCTGTAACTGCGTTGTAACGGTGCTGTAACTGCGTTGTAACGGTGCTGTAACTGCGTTGCAACTGCGCTGTAACTGCGTTGCAACGGTGCTGTAACTGCGTTGTAACGGCGCTGTAACTGCGTTGTAACGGGGTAACAGGGTTTCCTGATGACTCGCTACTGAAAAAAGTAGTGCCGTTAGTAACGCTGTTTATTTTAACGGCGTTAGTCAGTGGTGAAGATGATGAAGATGAAGATGATTCACAAAGACCCCCCCCCCCCCCTCCTAAGAGACTTTACATTTACAGTCTGTCCCTCTGATTTCACGCCTCGTCCTGAAGCGGTGGCGGCGGCGGTGGGGGGTGGGGGGGCGGAGCCGTGTGTGGATCATGTGTTTTATCTCAGAGATTCATCCTGGTTTTACCCATGATGCTCTCTGCCTGTCACTGCTTCTCTTTATCCCTCTGACAAAGAGACGAGGGGGGTTGATACATGATGAGTTGGTGTCAGTGCCCCCCCCCCCCTTGAAGAGGTCTTCAGAGCAACGAGCTCATTCTCACGGGGGAACACACCCCCAGCCCCCCAGCCCCCCCCCCCTCCCCATGTTTGCCCTCTCGTTCCCCCGACAACTTCCTCTCTCTTTCAGTCGTCCCTCAGAAGAACAATGTCTCCTCAGCTCTGAGCTGCTGGAGCCTGAAGACACACACACACACACACACAGACACACACACACACACAGACACACACAGACACACAGACACACACACAGACACACACAGACACAGACACACACACAGACACACACAGACACACACACACACAGACACACACACACACAGACACACACAGACAGACACACACACACACAGACACAGACACACACACACACACAGACACACACACACACACACACACCTAACCACCAGTTATTTCTGCTCCGTTACGTCAGACCTGCAGGAATCTGAATCTGACTGAACACTGGAACACACACAGACACACACACACAAACTAGTTCCACAGACACACCTCCACACACAAACAGTTCCAGACACACATCCCACACAGCCACACAAACTAGTTCCTCATGGTCGTATCACTCACAGACAAACTAGTTCCACACACAGATCCACACAGACACACAAACAGTAACCACCAGTTATTTCTGCCACACAGACTAGTTCCTTGTGGTCAGACCTGCAGGAATCTGAATCTGACTGAACTGAGTTTTTCTCTGGAACTAGTTCCTCGTGGTCGTATCCCTCCGCCACACAGACTAGTTCCTTGTGGTCGTATCCCTCCGCCACACAAACTAGTTCCTTGTGGTCGTATCCCTCCGCCACACAAACTAGTTCCTCGTGGTCGTATCCCTCCGCCACACAGACTAGTTCCTCGTGGTCGTATCCCTCCGCCACAGACTAGTTCCTTGTGGTCGTATCCCTCCGCCACATAGACTAGTTCCTCGTGGTCGTATCCCTCCGCCACACAAACTAGTTCCTCGTGGTCGTATCCCTCCGCCGCACAGACTAGTTCCTTGTGGTCATATCCCTCCGCCGCATAGACTAGTTCCTCGTGGTCGTATCCTTCCACCACACAAACTAGTTCCTCATGGTCGTATCCCTCCGCCACATAGACTAGTTCCTCGTGGTCGTATCCTTCCACCACACAAACTAGTTCCTCGTGGTCGTATCCCTCCGCCACACAAACTAGTTCCTCATGGTCGTATCCCTCCGCCACATAGACTAGTTCCTCGTGGTCGTATCCCTCCGCCACACAGACTAGTTCCTCGTGGTCGTATCCCTCCGCCACACAGACTAGTTCCTTGTGGTCGTATCCCTCCGCCGCACAGACTAGTTCCTTGTGGTCGTATCCCTCCGCCACACAGACTAGTTCCTCGTGGTCGTATCCCTCCGCCACACAGACTAGTTCCTTGTGGTCGTATCCTTCCACCACACAAACTAGTTCCTCGTGGTCGTATCCTTCCACCACACAAACTAGTTCCTCGTGGTCGTATCCCTCCGCCACACAAACTAGTTCCTCGTGGTCGTATCCCTCCGCCACACAGACTAGTTCCTCGTGGTCGTATCCCTCCGCCACACAGACTAGTTCCTCGTGGTCGTATCCCTCCGCCACACAGACTAGTTCCTCGTGGTCGTATCCCTCCGCCACACAGACTAGTTCCTCGTGGTCGTATCCCTCCGCCACAGACTAGTTCCTCGTGGTCGTATCCCTCCGCCACACAAACTAGTTCCTCGTGGTCGTATCCCTCCGCCACATAGACTAGTTCCTCGTGGTCGTATCCCTCCGCCACAGACTAGTTTCTCCAGAGTTTGACAACATGGCCGCCACTCTGACCGTCTCCATGGTGACAAATGAAAACAACTTAATTTCAGATGTTAGCTTAGCTTAGCACAAAGACTGGAAACGGAGGGAAACTGTTAGCCTGTGTAGCCGGTGTTATCTGGCCCTGTGCGTTGTGTTTCTGGACCGACCGCCCCAGGTGGATTCGAACCATGGCCTCCTGCACGCCGGGCGACGATGCCGCTCGGCGCAGCGGTTTGCACGTCCTTTATGGCCGAGTGAGTAAACCTGGACCCTCGGTTACACCTGCACTAGATGAAGCTACAGCACCTGGACAGGTGTGACTGTGACACAACAAGGAGCTGACCAAAAGACGGCGAATGGCGTGGACATCTGGACGCGCCAGATCGATCATGTGATCTACTGGGGGACGAGCGAGTGTTTACATCCGCCGTCCTCCAAAGATGGCGGCGCCGTGACGTCGGCTTCACATTCTGGTCTGTTATCAACTAATAACTAATCAACATGTGGCTGTGACGTCACTGTGACGGATGGTATTTACATCATTATGGGGGGGGGGGGGGGGGGGGGGGTGTTGCTGCTATTTACGCCCCTGTGATTTAACCCGGGACACACAGAGATGATGATGCGTTCACGGTCTCTGTAAACTCCTGTTTCCTCCTTTAAAACCAACTCAGTTCACACACACACACACACACACACACACACACACACACACACACACAAAGAGGGAAAGTTTGAAGTGACACACACACACACGGACACACACACACACACGGACACACGGGGCCGTGAGACGTTCACTTACTTTGTACTTCATGTCGCAGTTCCTCTTCCTCTTCTTCTTCTTCCTCAAACACGAATCGATGATTAATTTCCGTTAAAGCTCCGCGCGGCGCGAGGCCGAGGACCGACCGTCACCGAGACCGTTACCCTCAGTTCACCACCGCTAACCGGAGTTAACGGTAGTTAACGGCAGTTAGCCGTAGTTAAGCAGAGTTAACCGTAGTTAACCAGTGGAGCTAACGGAGCTAACGGAGCTAACGGAGCTAACGGAGCTAACGGAGCTCCTCCATCCAGAGACGCAGAGCAGCGGGCGGGGAGGCAGAGACAGTCCGATCCGCTGCTCCTCAGTCCGGGCTTCACTCCGCTACTGCTCCGCTGCTCCGTCACCGTCTGCAGCTCATTTACATACCGGCCTGTGATTGGTCCACACAGACACTGCCCCGCCCCTCCCGCGCGCAGCCCCGTCAAGTGACGTCACCGCCACACCAGTCGATGAGGCTCGAGTCTAGTTGGTTTCCAGTAAAGTACCTGAGTTCTGACTGTTGTTGTTGTCCAGGGCAGAAGTTGGACAAGAAAAGAAGACGTCATTCTCCAGAATGACGAGTGGCGGCGAGGAATCTTTTAAGTTTGTGTGGTAAATAATGTAAATATCCTCAAAAAGTCCAAAGATTCAGGAATTCAAAATAAAAAGCTTTATTCAAACACTACACGGTGTGAAAGATGGAAAAGCTCTAAAAATGTATTTATTATTGATAACTTTTCACCAGTGTTTACTAACTGGTCATACATGACGTTCCAGTAGGCCTAGATTATTTACCCCCCGCCCCCCCGTCTGGAGCCCTGCTATTAACTCACAGTGATCGTTATAATGACGGTACTGTTGTTCCTGGTCTGGTTCAACATTAAAGGCACAGAAACGGCCGTTGGTTCCGTTTGTCGCGCCGAGTCGTCACGAGCTGCAACACGACTTTACCCGAGTAAGTTTAACGGATTTGATTGGTCGTTACCGAGCGGCGGGATATTCAAAGCTTGGGACGAGTCCGAGCTCCGTGTGTGTGTTGAGACGTTTGAATGACGGACGACAGATCCAATACCAGTGGCTGATGAGTCGTGTACAGGCTGACGCTGCATCGTCCAATGAGAAACAAATACAACAAAAAACCACACTCAAAAATAGAATTTTGCACAGAGTTTGGTCTCCATCGTCTGAAAGATGAGTTTTTACACTGATTTATGACCCAGAGGCTCAGATTCAGTTTCTTTTCTCTACACCTTTAACTTTACTACCAAGTTGTTTTTCAGAGAAACTGCTGAACTGAGGGTCCACCTTAGCCTAGCCTAGCCTAGCCTAGCCTAGCCTAGCCTAGCCTAGCCTAGCTTACCTTACTTTACCATACCTTACCCTAGCCTAGCTTAGCTTACCTTAGCCTAGCCTTGCCTAGCTTAACTTACCTTAGCCTAGCCTTGCCTAGCTTAACTTACCTTAGCCTAGCCTTGCCTAGCTTAACTTACCTTAGCCTAGCCTTGCCTAGCTTAACTTACCTTACCTTAGCCTAGACTAGCTTAGCCTTGCTTACCTCACCTTAGCTTTTAGCTTACCTCACCGTACCCAGTGTTGCCAACTCCTCAGCAAGCAAAGTGGCTATTGGCTGTCCCAAAAGTCGCTAGAAGTCGCTAAATGATGTCATTACCTCAGGGGGGGGCGCCAAGAGATCAATGAGCGCGTGGCCACTCAGCCGCTTGGCGTGGCGGCGTGGCCACTCGGCCGCTTGGCGTGGCGGCGTGGCCACTCAGCCGCTTGGCGTGGCGGCGTGGCGGCGTGGCGGCGTGGCCTCTCGGCCGTCCGTGCTTCAGAGAAAACGTCGCCTCAACGACTCAGACGGAGGTGACACCCACACTTCCTGTTTCTGCATCACCCTCCTCTCTGTGCATCACCCCCCCACCCTCCTCTCTGTGCATCACCCCCCCACCCCTCCTCTCTGTGCATCACCCCCCCCCTCTCTGTGCATCCCCCCCCCCCACCCCTCCTCTCTGTCCCTCACCCCCCTCCTCTCTGTGCATCACCCCCCCCCCCCCCCACCCTCCTCTCTGTGCATCACCCCCCCCCCTCCTCTCTGTGCATCACCCCCCCTCACCACCCTGCTCTGTATCATCAACCCAGAACAACAGAGGAAGTTGTCAGCCAGTCGACGTCTAGTAAAGTTTTGCCTTCACACAGACCGGATGTAGAGGATCATCGCCATGACAACTGCCCCCCCCCCCCTCCCCACAGACACATAGCTGGTGTCAGTGAGGTGTTAGCTGCAGTGGCCCCCGGTCTGTTAGGGCTGAGTTACTGCACATTCAGTACCGGCCTTTCATCTCCAGGTGTCAGTTACCACCCCTCCCCACCGCCCCCCCCCACACACACACAACACCCTCAAACGAACTGAGGCACACGCACACCTGAGGCTACCGGTCCCTGATGGACTGAGAACAGGGATCCAGTTCAACCTGAGGAGACCTCCATGTTGCAGCTCCTCAGGCTGGGGAGGGGGAGGGGGGCTGGGAGGGGGGGGGGGCTGGGCGGGGGGGCTGGGAGGGGGGGGGGGGGTATTGACTGTGTTTGTCTTTGCAATAACAAAGAGCAGCTTCTCCACATTCATACGTTGACAAGACGTTAACGTGTCTGAACTCTGTGTGGTAACGTTGTTATGATGTCATAGCGTGGTGAATATACGTTATGATGTCATAGCGTGGTGAATATACGTTATGATGTCATAGCGTGGTGAATATACGTTATGATGTCATAGCGTGGTGAATATACGTTATGATGTCATAGCGTGGTGAATATACGTTATGATGTCATAGCGTGGTGAATGTGACGTCACGACTCACGAGTTGTCCACCAGAGCAGCAGCTCACGGCTCTGCCCCGCCCATCTCAAAACAACATGCACTTTAGGAGGAGCTGAATAAATGTTGAACTGTCCCTTTAAAACAAGAGCATTCTGGAGTCAGACACTGGGTCACCCCCCCCCCCCTCCTCCCCCCCCCCAGATGTTTACAGCTCGTCTCTGAAAAATCAATCAGAGCGTCTGGGAGACGGGTCCGTCTCCATGGAGACCAGGAGGATGTTATTGATCTGCTGCTTCCTGTCTGTCGCCCTGGAGACGCAGGTTCAGCGGGGAGCCGTGATTGGTCGATACAGGTGAAGAGAGCTGTAGCAGCTCAGCAGCTCTGAGGCCCCGCCCCTCAGTTCATTGGCCCCGCCCCTCGGCCATGAGGCCCTGCCCATCGGCTTCGAAGCCCCGCCCCCACAGCTGACCACCTCATCCCATCATGCATTGCAGTCGTGGATCTGGATCTGGAACGTGTTTCCTGCCAAATAGCCATGGCAACAGTCTGTCCCGGAGACCCTGGCCCCGCCCACCAGCAGGAACATGAGGCGACCTGTCCGCCGTGACTCATCCTGCTCTCTTCAACATCTGTAGCCGGCGGCGACGGTTTCGTCTTTCATGGCGGGAGCGTCCCGAGGCGGCGAGGAGGATCCCAGGATCTGTATTTACAGGATATACGTATATAGGATATACGTATATACTGCCCCATATACTGCCCTAGCCAGTCAGCTGGGGCAGTATATACATATATACTGCCAACTAAGACGTGTCAGGTTCAAACACCTGAGACTCAACCAGGGCCTGGGGTGGAGGGGGGCGGGGGCTAGAGGGGGGGGGGGCCCTAGGGGGGGGTGGAGGGGGTCTAACACAAAACCTCTGATTCTTTTTTGCCTGAGATCAGTTTAGTTATTTAGTTTTACTGCTGCTCTGAACTGGTTTATACTGGTTTATACTGGTTTATACTGGTTTATAGTCTATGGTTTATACTGGTTTATACTGGTTTATAATCTATGATTTATACTGGTTTATACTGGTTTATAGTCTATGGTTTATACTGGTTTATACTGGTTTATACTGGTTTATACTGGTTTATAATCTATGATTTATACTGGTTTATACTGGTTTATAGTCTATGGTTTATACTGGTTTATAGTCTATGGTTTATACTGGTTTATATTCTATGGTTTATACTGGTTTATACTGGTTTATACTGGTTTATAGTCTATGGTTTATACTGGTTTATACTGGTTTATAGTCTATGGTTTATACTGGTTTATACTGGTTTATAGTCTATGGTTTATACTGGTTTATAATCTGTGGTTTATACTGGTTTATACTGGTTTATAGTCTATGGTTTATACTGGTTTATAGTCTATGGTTTATACTGGTTTATAGTCTATGGTTTATACTGGTTTATACTGGTTTATACTGGTTTATAGTCTATGGTTTATACTGGTTTATACTGGTTTATAGTCTATGGTTTATACTGGTTTATACTGGTTTATAGTCTATGGTTTATACTGGTTTATACTGGTTTATAGTCTATGGTTTATACTGGTTTATACTGGTTTATACTGGTTTATATTCTATGGTTTATACTGGTTTATACTGGTTTATAGTCTATGGTTTATACTGGTTTATACTGGTTTATAGTCTATGGTTTATACTGGTTTATACTGGTTTATAGTCTATGGTTTATACTGGTTTATACTGGTTTATAGTCTATGGTTTATACTGGTTTATACTGGTTTATAGTCTATGGTTTATACTGGTTTATAGTCTATGGTTTATACTGGTTTATAGTCTATGATTTATACTGGTTTATACTGGTTTATAGTCTATGGTTTATACTGGTTTATAATCTATGATTTATACTGGTTTATACTGGTTTATACTGGTTTATAGTCTATGGTTTATACTGGTTTATACTGGTTTATACTGGTTTATACTGGTTTATAGTCTATGGTTTATACTGGTTTATATTCTATGGTTTATACTGGTTTATACTGGTTTATACTGGTTTATAGTCTATGGTTTATACTGGTTTATACTGGTTTATAGTCTATGGTTTATACTGGTTTATACTGGTTTATAGTCTATGATTTATACTGGTTTATACTGGTTTATAGTCTATGGTTTATACTGGTTTATACTGGTTTATAGTCTATGGTTTATACTGGTTTATACTGGTTTATAGTCTATGGTTTATACTGGTTTATACTGGTTTATACTGGTTTATAGTCTATGGTTTATACTGGTTTATACTGGTTTATAGTCTATGGTTTATACTGGTTTATAGTCTATGGTTTATACTGGTTTATAGTCTATGGTTTATACTGGTTTATACTGGTTTATAGTCTATGGTTTATACTGGTTTATAGTCTATGGTTTATACTGGTTTATACTGGTTTATAGTCTATGGTTTATACTGGTTTATAGTCTATGGTTTATACTGGTTTATAGTCTATGGTTTATACTGGTTTATACTGGTTTATATTCTATGGTTTATACTGGTTTATAGTCTATGGTTTATTCTGGTTTATACTGGTTTATATTCTATGGTTTATACTGGTTTATACTGGTTTATAGTCTATGGTTTATACTGGTTTATAGTCTATGGTTTATACTGGTTTATAGTCTATGGTTTATACTGGTTTATAGTCTATGGTTTATACTGGTTTATAGTCTATGGTTTATACTGGTTTATACTGGTTTATAGTCTATGGTTTATACTGGTTTATAGTCTATGGTTTATACTGGTTTATAGTCTATGGTTTATACTGGTTTATAGTCTATGGTTTATACTGGTTTATACTGGTTTATAGTCTATGGTTTATACTGGTTTATACTGGTTTATAGTCTATGGTTTATACTGGTTTATAGTCTATGGTTTATACTGGTTTATAGTCTATGATTTATACTGGTTTATAGTCTATGGTTTATACTGGTTTATAGTCTATGGTTTATACTGGTTTATACTGGTTTATAGTCTATGGTTTATAGTCTATGGTTTATACTGGTTTATACTGGTTTATACTGGTTTATACTGGTTTATACTGGTTTATAGTCTATGGTTTATACTGGTTTATACTGGTTTATAGTCTATGGTTTATACTGGTTTATACTGGTTTATAGTCTATGGTTTATACTGGTTTATACTGGTTTATAGTCTATGGTTTATACTGGTTTATAGTCTATGGTTTATACTGGTTTATACTGGTTTATACTGGTTTATAGTCTATGGTTTATACTGGTTTATACTGGTTTATACTGGTTTATAGTCTATGGTTTATACTGGTTTATAGTCTATGGTTTATACTGGTTTATACTGGTTTATAGTCTATGGTTTATACTGGTTTATAGTCTATGGTTTATACTGGTTTATACTGGTTTATACTAGTTTATACTGGTTTATAGTCTATGGTTTATACTGGTTTATACTGGTTTATACTGGTTTATACTGGTTTATAGTCTATGGTTTATACTGGTTTATAGTCTATGGTTTATACTGGTTTATACTGGTTTATAGTCTATGGTTTATACTGGTTTATAGTCTATGGTTTATACTGGTTTATAGTCTATGGTTTATACTGGTTTATACTGGTTTATACTGGTTTATAGTCTATGGTTTATACTGGTTTATAGTCTATGGTTTATACTGGTTTATAGTCTATGGTTTATACGGGTTTATAGTCTATGGTTTATACGGGTTTATACTGGTTTATAGTCTATGGTTTATACTGGTTTATACTGGTTTATAGTCTATGGTTTATACTGGTTTATAGTCTATGGTTTATACTGGTTTATAGTCTATGGTTTATACTGGTTTATACTGGTTTATAGTCTATGGTTTATACTGGTTTATAGTCTATGGTTTATACTGGTTTATAGTCTATGGTTTATACTGGTTTATACTGGTTTATACTGGTTCTCACACCAGGAGAAACCAGTGTGATCAGTGTTGAGTGGTTGACCAGCTGAGAGCAGGAAGTGTTTTACAGGTGAAGATGGATCTTGATTCACACGGAACTGGTTTATAGTCTAGGCCTGGTTTCTCTGTTCCTGTCTGCCGTGGTTTTCTGGTTTATACTGGTTTATAGTCTATGGTTTATCTGTCTCCTGTTGCCGTGGTTTCAGGTCTGGTTTATAGTCTATGGTTTATCTGTCTTGTTGCCGTGGTTTCAGGCCTCTGTCTGGTGATTTACTCAGTCTATGGTTTATACCTGCTTTATACTGGTTTACAGCAGGTTTATAGTCTCATTTTATACTCATTTAAATATGTTAATGAGCTCCTGAACCATGGTTTATACTGGTTTATACTGGTTTATCCTCCAGAAGCTTCATCATCATTAGAGTTTATACTGGTTTATAGGGGAGACTGGTTTATAGTCTAGGGGTTTTACACCCCTGTTTTCTGGTTTATACTGGTTTATAGACTCAAAAATGTTCAAAATGATCATGGTTTTTGAGCTGGTTTATCTAGTTTGTTTATCTGAAAATGACTCACTTTTTAGTCTGATGGTTTATCACTTTTTTATACTGGTTTAAAATGGTTCATAGTCTATGAAGTGTTTAAATTGGTTTGGATAAAGATTTATAGAAATGTTTTACTCCCAGTTTATAGAGATGAGTTTATTTGATATGAAACTTCTAAAGTTTTGATGAGTGATTTAACTGGCAACATTTATTACTGGTTTTTAGTCGGGGTTGGTTTATACTCTCGGGGTTTATTGGTTTATACACAAAATGGTTTATAAATGCATGGTTACATATTTAAATATGATTAAAATATTTCTTATAATTCAGTGGACTGGTTTATAGAAATTGTTTATACATGATTTATGCAGTGAAAGTCACAAAGGTTTACACTGTAATTCCAATGATTCTATATAGGTTTAATGTAAATAATCTGTTTATACTGGTAAAATACAGTGAGATTGAAAGAAATGAAAATACTGAGTTGATATGCTATATTGAGAGCATAAATTTATGTTCATTGAATATTTTTCTTAAAAAAAAAAAAAAAGGTCAAATCATTTACTGTCTGATGTTCTGTGAGGCCTCCGTAATCTTGTCTCCTTAAATGCCCTGTTTTAGTGTTGTACATGCAAATATATGCATGCATATACTGATATCTTCTTAAATTTGAATATATTCAATTAAATTTCCAATTTATTATTATACAGGTTCCTTCATCCATTCATTTTTACATTGAGACTCAGGTCTGAGTGGAGGACGCCACCTGCTGGACGACTGCAGGAACCACAGCAGCACCGACACTTGATTTTATTCATAAATAAATTTATTTTAGAATATAACTGTGGACATTGAAATGTGTTTAGTTAAAGCTGACACCTTAACCTTTCATTTAATGCTGGTTTGAATATTCTCACATAAATGATGCCAGAGTGCTATGGCAAAGAGTGAAAAGTGTGCCAACCAACCCCGGTCTCCCCTACTTTATTAATCCCTTACAGGGAAATTCAAGATAAACTTATATATTATTGTAACCGTGAAGATTATTATGTGTTTATTATTTTAATTATTATGCATTTTATGTTATTACACTTAACATTATTTGTATATGACGTAATGTCATTGGTTTTATTTTGTGTTTAAATTATGAGGTATTATTAATCTGTAATATTTAATTATCGCTCTAAGTGTTCCCCTCAGAGATGATGTCACTATCATCACCATCATCATCATCAGCAGCAGCAGCAGCATGTCGTCATGTGACTGGTGATGTCATAGGCCGATGATGTAAAACACGTCACAGTTCATCAGGTTAACGTGAGTATAGATTTTATATCCACTGATCCATCCCATCATAGCCGTTGTGAGAGTGACGTGGCAGGAGCCAATCAGAGCACATCGTCATTTGTGTAACGAATCAATAATAAACACTGTTATAATAAACACTGTTGCCTAGCAGCAGGTGAGACACTGATGTCCGCTC
Source organism: Decapterus maruadsi (assembly GCA_030347415.2). Taxonomy (NCBI): domain Eukaryota; kingdom Metazoa; phylum Chordata; class Actinopteri; order Carangiformes; family Carangidae; genus Decapterus; species Decapterus maruadsi. The sequence goes on from CM064897.1 coordinate 27,137,826, forward strand.
TGAACCACGTCCTCCTCGTTACGTTGGTTACGTTGTCTACGTAGGTGACGCTGCTCATGCGCCGCCTGCTCCTCGCTGATGAGAGTCGGTAACCGGGACTGGCCCTTTAAGGCTCCCGTAGCGCACGAGCCGCCGGTGCCTCCGCCCGTCATGGCCTCCGCTCCGGTCCCGGTACCGGCTCAGCACCGAGCCGCTTCTCTTCCCGGGGAGACGGACGTCCAACCGGAGCAGAGGCACCGGTAGAGCCGCGCCCCCCCTCCCGGTCTCCCCCGGTCTCCCCCGGTCTCCTCCATGCCTCCGTCCAAAGACAAGGACAGCTATTCGTTAAAGAGGGGCGCGAGCGGCGGCGGCGGCGGAACCATGACAACGGAGCGGGACTATTCGGTGAACCTGTCGGTGCAGCAGGTGCTGAGCCTGTGGGTGCAGGGCGCGACGCTGCAGCACTTCACAGGTACGGGGGGGGGGGGGTGGGCAGACAGATGTGTCCAGATGATGACGTAATGTCCTGGATCAGCTGGTCACAGTGACGTCATCAAGACAGAGCAGAAGGAACTGTTTCTCTGAACCAACTTCCTGTTCAGTGTTTCATCTGGGGGGGGGGATTGGGGGGGGGGGGGGGGCGCTACAGGTCAGCTCAGACTGTGATTGGCTCCTAGTGTTCACCTGCCGTGACCTTTGACCCCACACCGTGACTCTCTGCTGTCTCTCTGCCCCCCCCCCCCCCCAGAGATGTGGTACTGGGTGTTCCTCTGGTGTCTCTTCTCCTCGCTGGTCGTCCACGGCGCCGCGGCGATGCTGATGCTGGTGATGCTGCAGCGCCACCGACGAGGACGCCTCATCACCATGGTGATGGTCAGCGTGGGGTTCCTGGCCTCCCTGTGTGGGGGGGTCATCACCAGTAAGTGTAGGGGGGGGGGTCTGTGTGTCTCTGTTTATTTACTTTTATTCATGTTTGTTGTTGTAAATAAAACAACTTCCTGTTGTCAGTGACCAGTGGGAGGAGCCAGCATGTGCTAAGCCCCTCCCCCTCTGATGTCATAACGTATGTGTGTGTGTCTGTCAGGCGCGGCGGTGGCTGGCGTGTACCGTGTGGCGGGGAAGGACATGGCGCCGCTGGAGGCGCTGGTGCTGGGGGCGGGACAGACCTGCCTGTCCCTGGTCGTCTCCTTGTCCCGCGTCCTGGCCACGCTGTGAGGGGGCGGGGCCACGCTGCGAGGGGGCGGGGCCACGCTGCGAGGGGGCGGGGCCACGCTGTAAGGGGGCGGGGCCACGCTGTAAGGGGGCGGGGCCACGCTGCGAGGGGGCGGGGCCTCAGAGACGACAGACTGCAGCCATGTTGCTTTGTTTCAGCCATATGTTTGTGCCAAACCCCCCCTCCCCCCCCCCCCGAGGCCCCCCCCCCAGAGGCCCCGCCCCCCAGAGGCCCCGCCCCCCAGAGGCCCCGCCCCCCTCGCCAGGACCACGGACTTCAGACAAACGTGTTTGACAGAGACGCGAGGACCCCTTCGTCATCATCATCATCATCATCAGTATCAGGCGGCTCACAGTGTTGCATTCTGGGAAATAGACTGAGACTTTGCAGTGAAGATGAAAGCGATGACCCCCCCCCATCATCATTTGAAAAGGACAATTCCGTGTAAATTCCCCCCAGGCTGTGTGTCCCATAATGCCACAGACTCCTCGCGGTGCGTTCAGGTGCGGTGGGATCCTCGCGGTGCGTTCAGGTGCAGTGGGATCCTCGCGGTCAGGAACATCAACTCTGGTCTTGTTGAAGTAAATGAACCTCTGGTTCATGTTTGAGTCGCCATGACGCTGTCTGTGGCATTATGGGATGGAAACAGCCTCAGCAGCACAACTTCAAGGAACACACAGCCTGAGGGGAATTTACACGGAATCATCCTTTAAACCTCACAATGACAAACACAAGCAGTTTTTCTCAGTTTGGCTGCTCGTTGCCGACCAATCAGCAGCTCAGACCCCCCTGACCCCCCCGACCCCCCTAACCCTCCCAACCCCCCTGGTGCCCCCCCCCGACCCCCCCCCGACCCCCCCTGACCCCCCCCGCCCCCCCCGACCCCAAGACGTTGTGATGCCAAAGTGTTGCTGACATTTAGCTTTATTTATTTATTTATTTATTTATTGATTTATTTATTGATTTATTGATTGATCAGTGAGTTATTGATTCACAGCTGGAACTGGTTTATTAATATTTGCACATCAGCTGTGAAACCAGACGCTGTGTGTGTGTGTGTGTGTGTGTGTGTGTGTGTGTGTGTGTGTGTGTGTGTGTGTGTGTGCAGCTCAATACTCCCGTCTCCTTCATACACAGAGAAGTGGACCTGTGATTGACAGGCTGTAGATATTGTACCATACGTTGTTTTTTAGTTTTGTACAGCGGCTCAGTTTCGACCGCGCCTCTTTCAGCTCTCGACCAATAAAAACCTTTTCTCAACAACCTCGTCTCGTCTCCGTCTCCGTCTCCGTCTCCGTCATGATGGGATGTTTACAGGAGGTTGATGGGAATTCTCTTCATCAGGTTCAAGAGTTTCACTCCTTCAGTCTGTTCCCTTCCTTCCTTCCTTCCTTCCCTCCTTCCTTCCTTCCTTCCTTCCTTCCTTCCTTCCTTCCTTCCTTCCTTCCTTCCTTCCTTCCTTCCTTCCTTCCTTCCTTCCTTCCTTCCTTCCTTCCTTCCTTCCTTCCTTCCTTCCTTCCTTCCTTCCCTCCTTCCTTCCTTCCTTCCTTCCTTCCTCCTTTTCCTTTATTTATTTATTTATTTTCCTCCTTCCTTATTCCTTGATTGATTCCTTGATTGATTCCTTGATTGATTGATCCTTCCTTGATTCTTCCTTCCTCCTTTTATTCCTTTTCCTTCCATCCTTCCTTCCTTCCTTCCTTCCTTCCTTCCTTCCTTCCTTCCTTCCTTCCTCCTTCCTTCCTTCCTTCCTTCCTTCCTTCCTTCCTTCCTTCCTTCCTCCTTCCTTCCTTCCTTCCTTCCTTCCTTCCTTCCTCCCTTCCTTCCTTCCTTCCGCTCCTTCCTTCCTTCCTTCCTTCCTTCCTTGTCCTTCCTTCCTTCCTTGTCCTTCCTCCTTCCTCCTTCGTCTCCTTCCTTCCTTCCTTCCTTCCTTCCTTCCTTCCTTCCTTCCCTCCTTTCCTTCCTTCCTTCCTTCCTTCCTTCCTTCCTCCTTCCTTCCTTCCTTCCTCCTTGATTGACAGGCTGTAGATATTCCTGCATACCATACGTTCCTTTTTTTCCTTTTGTCCTTCCTTCCTCAGTTTCTCCTTCCTTCCTTCCGCCTCCTTCCTCTCGACCTCCTTCCTTCCTTCCTCCTTCCTCAACTTCCCTCGTCTCGTCCTCCTTCTCCGTCTCCTTCTCCTTCCTTGATGGGATGTTTCCTCCTTCCTTCCTTCCTCCTTCATCAGGTTCAAGAGTTTCCTCCTTCAGTCTCCTTCCTTCCTTCCTTCCTTCCCTCCTCCTTCCCTTCCTTCCTTCCTCCCTTCCTTCCTTCCTTCCTTCCTTCCTTCCTTCCTTCCTTCCTTCCTTCCTTCCTTCCTTCCTTCCTTCCTTCCTTCCTTCCTTCCTTCCTTCCTTCCTCCTTCCTTCCTTCCTTCCTTCCTTCCTTCCTTCCTTCCTTCCTTTTTCCTTTCTTTCCTTCCTTCCTTCCTTCCTTTCTTCCTTCCTTCCTTTTTCCTTTCCTTCCTTCCTTCCTTCCTTCCTTTTTCCTTTCTTTCCTTCCTTCCTTCCTTCCTTCCTTCCTTTTTCCTTCCTTTCCTTCCTTTCCTTCCTTCCTTCCTTCCTTCCTTCCTTCCTCCTTCCCTCCTTCCTTCCTTCCTTCCTTCCTTCCTTCCTTCCTTCCTTCCTTCCTCCTTCCCTCCTTCCTTCCTCCTTCCTTCCTTCCTTCCTTCCTTCCTTCCTTCCTTCCTTCCTTCCTTCCTTCCTTCCTTCCTTCCTTCCCTCCTTCCTTCCTTCCTTCCTTCCTTCCTTCCTTCCTCCTTCCTTCCTTCCTTCCTTCCTTCCTTCCTTCCTTCCTTCCTTCCTTCCTTCCCTCATCCTTCCTTCTTCCTTCCTTCCTTCCCTCCTTCCTTCCTTCCTTCCTTCCTTCCTTCCTTCCTCCGTCCCTCCTTCCTTCCTTCCTTCCTTCCTCCCTTCCTTCCTTCCGTCCTTCCTTCCTTCCTTCCTTCCTCCCTTCCTTTCCTTCCTTCCTTCCTCCCTTCCTTCCTTACTTCCTTCCGTCCTTCCTCCTTCCTTCCTTCCTTCCTTCCTTCCTTCCTTCCTTCCTTCCTTCCTTCCTTCCTTCCTTCCTTCCTTCCTTCCTTCCTTCCTTCCTCCTTCCTTCCTTCCCTCCTTCCTTCCTTCCTTCCTTCCTTCCTTCCTTCCCTCCTTCCTTCCTTCCCTCCTTCCTTCCTTCCTTCCTTCCTTCCTTCCTTCCTTCCTTCCTTCCTTCCTTCCTTCCTTCCTTCCTTCCCTCCATCCTTCCTTCCTTCCTTCCTTCCTTCCTTCCTTCCCTCCTTCCTTCCTTCCCTCCTTCCTTCCTTCCTTCCTTCCTTCCCTCCCTCCCTACCTCCCTTCCTCCTTCCTTCCTTCCTTCCTTCCTCCTTCCTTCCTTCCTTCCTTCCTTCCTTCCTTCCTTCCTTCCTTCCTTCCTCCTTCCCTCCATCCTTCCTTCCTTCCTTCCTTCCTTCCTTCCTTCCTTCCTTCCTTCCTTCCTTCCTTCCTCCCTCCTTCCTCCTTCCCTTCCTTCCTCCATCCTTCCTTCCATCCTTCCTTCCTTCCTTCCTCCCTCCTTCCTTCCCTTCCTTCCTCCATCCTTCCTTCCCTCCTTCCTTCCTTCCTTCCTTCCTTCCTTCCTTCCTTCCTTCCTTCCTTCCCTCCTTCCTTCCTTCCCTCCTTCCTTCCTTCCCTCCTTCCTTCCATCCTTCCTTCCTTCCTTCCTTCCTTCCTTCCTTCCTTCCCTCCTTCCTTCCTTCCCTCCTTCCCTCCATCCTTCCTTCCTTCCTTCCTTCCTTCCTTCCTTCCTTCCTTCCTTCCTTCCTTCCTTCCTTCCTTCCCTCCTTCCTTCCTTCCCTCCTTCCCTCCTTCCTTCCTTCCTTCCTTCCTTCCTTCCTTCCTTCCTTCCTTCCTTCCCTCCTTCCTCCTTCCTTCCTTCCTCCTTCCTTCCTTTCTCCTTCCTTCCTTCCCTCCTTCCTTCCCTCCATCCTTCCTTCCTTCCTTCCTTCCTTCCTTCCTTCCTTCCTTCCTTCCTTCCCTCCATCCTTCCTTCCTTCCTTCCTTCCTTCCTTCCTTCCTTCCTTCCTTCCTTCCTTCCTTCCTTCCTTCCTTCCTTCCTTCCTTCCTTCCTTCCTTCCTTCCTTCCTTCCCTCCTTCCTGCCATCCTTCCTTCCTTCCTCCTTCCTTCCTTCCTTCCTTCCTTCCTTCCTTCCTTCCTTCCTCCTTCCTTCCTTCCTTCCTTCCTTCCTTCCTTCCTTCCTTCCTTCCTTCCTTCCTTCCTTCCTTCCTTCCTTCCTTTCCCTTCCTTTTTTCCTTCCTTCCTTCCTTCCCCTCCCTCCTTCCTTCCTTCCTCCTTCCTTCCTTCCTTCCTCCCTCCTTCCTTCCCTCCTTCCTTCCTTCCTTCCTTCCTTCCTTCCTTCCTTCCTTCCTTCCTTCCCTCCTTCCTTCCTTCCCTCCTTCCCTCCTTCCTTCCTTCCCTCCTTCCTTCCTTCCCTCCTTCCCTCCTTCCCTCCTTCCTTCCTTCCCTCCTTCCTTCCTTCCCTCCTTCCCTCCTTCCTTCCTTCCCTCCTTCCTTACTTCCCTCCTTCCCTCCATCCTTCCTTCCTTCCTTCCTTCCTTCCTTCCTTCCTTCCTTCCCTCCTTCCTTCCTTCCTTCCTTCCTTCCCTCCTTCCTTCCTTCCCTCCTTCCCTCCTTCCTTCCTTCCTTCCTTCCTTCCTTCCTTCCTTCCCTCCTTCCTTCCTTCCCTCCTTCCCTCCTTCCTTCCTTCCCTCCTTCCTTCCTTCCCTCCTTCCCTCCTTCCCTCCTTCCTTCCTTCCCTCCTTCCTTCCTTCCCTCCTTCCCTCCTTCCTTCCTTCCCTCCTTCCTTCCCTCCTTCCCTCCATCCTTCCTTCCTTCCTTCCTTCCTTCCTTCCTTCCCTCCTTCCTTCCATCCATCCATAGATAGATAGATAGATAGATAGTACTTTATTAATCCCTTGGGAGGTGACCCTCAGGGAAATTGAGGCTCCAGCAAGCAGCACAGCACCATTTGAAGACACATTAAAAGAAGGATAAAAGGATAAAATGAAATAAAATATAAAGTGCAATCAGTTCAGACAATAAATACATATAATACCAGTACTCAATATTCCCCATCCCCACTCCCTCCGCCCCGCCTTGCCCTCCCCCCCAGTGCAGAGTTGTACAGTTTGATGGCTCGAGGGACAAAGGAGTCCTTCAGTCTGTTTGTTTTGGATCTGGGGAGAAGCAGCCGTCCACTGATCCGGCTTCTCTGTGAACTGATGACAGTGTGGAGGGGGTGACTGGCATCGTCCATGATGGCCAGAAGTTTTTTTAGCGTCCTCCTCTCAGCCACTGTCACCAAGGAGTCCAGCTTGCTGCCGACCACAGAGCCAGCTCGCCTGATCAGCTTGTCCAGCCTGTTGGAGTTCTTCTTTGATGCCCCCCCCCCCCAGCACACCACAGCATAGAATAGAACGCTCGCAACCACAGTCTGATAAAACATGCCCAGGAGTTTCCTGCAGATGTTGAAAGATCGCAGCCTCCTCAAAAAGTAGAGCTTGCTCTGGCCCCTTTTGTACAGGTGGTCTGTGTTGCATGACCAGTCCAGCTTGTCGTCCAGCCACACCCCAAGGTACTTGTAGGTGTCTACAATGTCCACCTCGTCGTCCCCGATCGACACTGGACGTGGGCGAGGTCTGGACCTCCCAAAGTCAATGATCAGCTCCTTGGTCTTTGATGTATTGAGCTGCAGATGGTTTCTTCCGCTCCATGCAACAAAGTCTCCTATCAGGCTCCTGTACTCCTCCTCTTTATCCTCCCTGATACATCCCACAATCGCTGTGTCGTCTGCGAACTTCTGGATGTGACACAGCTCTGAGCTGTGGCAGAAGTCTGAGGTGTATAGGGTGTAGAGGAGAGGGGCCAGCACAGTCCCCTGCGGTGCTCCTGTGCTGCTGACCACAGTGTCAGATGTGATGTCCTTCAGTCTGACATACTGAGGTCTGTTGGTGAGGTAGTCAGAGATCCAGGATACCAGGCAGGTGTCCACTTGCATCCTTGTCAGCTTATCCTGCAGCATAAGGGGCTGGATGGTATTAAAAGCACTTGAGAAGTCCAGAAAAAGGATCCTCACAGAGCCACTTCCCTTATCCAGATGTGAGTAGGTGCGATGCAGAAGATAAAGAATGGCATCCTCCACACCGACAGCTGTCCGATAAGCAAACTGTAAGGGGTCCTGAGCGTGCTGCACTTGGGGCCTGAGGAGATTGAGGAGGAGCCGCTCCAGTGTTTTCATCAGCTGTGATGTGAGTGCTACAGGTCTGTAATCGTTCAGCTCACTGGGCCGGTTCTTTTTCGGAACTGGAACGATACAGGATGTTTTCCATAGTGTAGGCACTTTACCCAGCTGAAGACTGAGGTTGAAGACATGCTGGAGTGGCTCACCCAGTTCAGCAGCACAGGCCTTAAGCAGCCGAGGGGACACCTTGTCTGGGCCTGCAGCTTTCCCTGGGCGCAGCTTCCTCAGTTCCCTCCTGACCTGGTTTGAGGTTATGCAGGGAGAGAGCTGTGGGGAAGAGGAGGAAGGAGGGGAAGGGGAAGTCAGGGGAGGAGGGGGGGACAGAAAGCTGTGGAAAAGGAGGAGGGGGGAGGGAGGGGCAGCATGGTTGTCAGGATGACTGTACATTGGGGGGAGGGGGGGCGGCTGCAGTGCGGGTGGGAGGATTGTGGACTGGTCAAACCGGTTAAAAAAGTTATTAAGTCTGTTTGCCTCCTCCACTGTCCCTCTTGCTGTTGTTACAGGCCTTGTCTTGTGGCCTGTGATGGTATTAACACCATCCCACACCTCCCTCATCTGACCCCCACTCAGTTTCTGCTCCACTTTCCTCCTGTAGGTGTTCTTTGCCTCCTTCAGACATCGTTTCACCTCCCGCTGGGCTGTTTTTATTGCCTCCTTGTCCTTGCTCCTAAAGGCCGCCTTCTTCCTGTTAAGAACAGCTTTGACCTCCTGCGTAACCCAGGGTTTGTTATTCGGGTAACAGTGTACAGTCTTGGCAGGGGCAACCACGTCCAAGCAGAAATTTAAATAATCTGTCAGACAGTGTGTCTGCCCCTCCAAGTCCTCACCGTGAGATGTCAGCAGCACATCCCAGTCCGTGGCTTCGAAGCAGTCTCTCAGGGCATCCTCCACCTCAGGCGACCACTTCCTGATGGTGCGTGTTGAAGTAGACTGTCTTTGTACCAGAGGAGTGTACTGTGGCTGTAGGTGGACCAAGTTGTGATCAGACTTCCCAAGAGGAGGGAGAGGGGTGGATCTGTATACATCCCTCATGTTGGTGTACAATAGATCAATCGTCCTGTTGTTCCTCGTGGGACAGTCCACAGCCTGATGGAAAGCAGCCAAGGTGGAGTCCAGAGTCGCATGATTAAAGTCCCCAGAGATGATGATGAACGCCTCGGGGTGCTGTGTCTGCAGCCTCGCTGTTACTGTATGGATCTTCTCACATGCAGTGGGTGCATCGGCGCTCGGGGGGATGTAAACACAGAGCGCGATCACGTGACTGAACTCCCTCGGTAGATAGTACGGCCGCAGGCTAACAGCTAGCAGTTCCAAATCCTTACAACACAAGACGTTTTTCACAGTGACATGTCCTGGGCTACACCAGCGGTTGTTGACATAAATGATGAGCCCCCCACCTCTGCGTTTTCCGCAAGCATTTGCGTCCCTGTCGGCTCTTACCGCAGAAAAACCCGGCAGGTCCACGTTAGCGTCCGGTGTCAGGTGAGTTAGCCACGTCTCTGTGAAGATGTACAGACAGCTCTCTCGGTATATCCGTTGGTTGTTGAGTGCAGACAGCTCGTCGATCTTGTTTGGCAGCGAGTTGACATTCCCCATTACGATGGTGGGGATCGACGGTTTAAACCGTCTCCGGTTGTTTGCTAGCTTAGCCTTTAGCTTAGCACCAGCCTGACAGCCTCTGTACCTCCTCTTCAGTTCTGCCGGTATGTGATGTCGAATTCCGTCTTTTGCCATTGTCTTTAGAGCCAGCAATTCCACTCCTGAATAGACAAGAGGATGACTTCTTGATGCAAGGTTAGAAATATCCATGTAGAGGAAGGAGAACGAAAGAAAAAGAAGAAAAACACTTGGTGCTGTAGAGCAACTGGAAAGGCTGCCGTCTCTACAGCGCCATCTTGGAAGCCAGCCAATACCAGGTGCTGGTCCTTCCTTCCTTCCTTCCTTCCTTCCCTCCTTCCTTCCTTCCCTCCTTCCTTCCCTCCTTCCTTCCTTCCCTCCTTCCCTCCATCCTTCCTTCCTTCCCTCCTTCCCTCCTTCCCTCCATCCTTCCTTCCTTCCTTCCTTCCTTCCTTCCTTCCTTCCTTCCTTCCTTCCTTCCTTCCTTCCTTCCTCCCTTCCTTCCTTCCTTCCTTCCTTCCTTCCTTCCTTCCTTCCTTCCCTCCTTCCTTCCTTCCCTCCTTCCCTCCTCCCTTCCCTCCCTCCTTCCTTCCCTCCTTCCCTCCTTCCCTCCTTCCCTCCTTCCTTCCTTCCTTCCTTCCTTCCCTCCTTCCTTCCTTCCCTCCTTCCCTCCTTCCTTCCTTCCCTCCTTCCTTCCTTCCCTCCTTCCCTCCTTCCTTCCTTCCCTCCTTCCTTCCTTCCCTCCTTCCCTCCTTCCTTCCTTCCCTCCTTCCTTCCTTCCCTCCTTCCCTCCATCCTTCCTTCCTTCCTTCCTTCCTTCCTTCCTTCCTTCCCTCCTTCCTTCCTTCCCTCCTTCCTTCCCTCCTTCCTTCCTTCCCTCCTTCCCTCCTTCCTTCCTTCCTTCCTTCCTTCCTTCCCTCCTTCCTTCCTTCCCTTCTTCCTTCCTTCCTTCCCTCCATCCTTCCTTCCCTCCCTCCCTTCCTCCCTTCCTTCCTTCCCTCCTTCCTTCCCTCCATCCTTCCCTCCTTCCTTCCTTCCCTCCTTCCTTCCCTCCTTCCCTCCATCCTTCCTTCCTTCCTTCCTTCCTTCCTTCCTTCCCTCCTTCCTTCCTTCCCTCCTTCCTTCCTTCCATCCATCCTTCCCTCCTTCCTTCCTTCCTTCCCTCCCTCCTTCCTTCCTTTCTCCTTCCTCCTTCCCTCCATCCTTCCTTCCTTCCTTCCTTCCTTCCTTCCTTCCTTCCTTCCTTCCTTCCTTCCTTCCTTCCTTCCTTCCTTCCTTCCCTCCTTCCTTCCTTCCCTCCATCCTTCCTTGACCCAGGAGACGACAGCAGGGTTTTATTCTTCATTTCATCTCTAATAGATTCAGTTCATTAACCAACACACCTGTTGCATAACAACCTCCTCCTCCTCGTCCTTCTTCTTCTTCTTCTTCTTCTTCTCTGTCCTTCCTGCTCGGGGGGGGGGGGGGACAGAATAAAGAGCAGAGTGAGTCACTCTCCCTTCACTTCAGTCTGATATGAACACACACACACACAACTCCACGCGTGGCCGTCGCTAGGCGTTACATAAGCTGCAGCGTGGGAGGGTTTGGTGATGATGGGATGTATAATTCATCAGAGTGGGACATCGCAAGGAGGAGAGAGGAAGAGGAGAGAGGAGGAAGAAGAGGAGAGGAGGAGGAAGAGGAGAGGAGGAGGAGGAAGAAGAGGAGAGGAGGAGGAGGAGGATGAGGAGGAGGAGGAGGAGGAGGAGGAGGAGGAGGAGAGAGGAAGAGGAGAGAGGAGGAGGAGAAGGAGAGAGGAGGAGGAGGAGGAGGAGGAGAGAGGAAGAGGAGAGAGGAGGAGGAGGAGGAAGAGGAGGAGGAAGAGGAGGAGGAGGAGGAGGAGAAGGAGGAAGAGGAGAGGAGGAGGAGGAGGAGGAGGAGGAGGAGGAGGAGGAGGAGGAGGAGGAGGAGGAGGAGGAGGAAGAGGAGAGAGGAGGAGGAGGAGGAGGAGGGAGAAGAGGAGAGGAGGAGGAGGAGGAGGAAGAAGAGGAGGAGGAGGAGGAGAGAGGAAGAGGAGAGAGGAGGAGGAGGAGGAGGAGGGAGAAGAGGAGAGGAGGAGGAGGAGGAGGAAGAGGAGGAGGAGGAGGAGGAGGAGAGAGGAAGAGGAGAGAGGAGGAGGAGGAGGAGGAGGACGAGGAAGAGGAGAGAGGAGGAGGGAGAAGGAGGAGAGGAGGAGGAGAGAGGAAGAGGAGAGAGGAGGAGGAGGAGGAAGAGGAGGAGGAGGAGGAGGAGGAGGAGGAGGAGGAAGAGGAGGAGGAGAGGAGGAGGAGGAGGAGGAGGAGGAGAGAGGAGGAGGAGGAGGAGGAGGAGGAGGAGAGAGGAAGAGGAGAGAGGAGGAGGAGGAGGACGAGGAAGAGGAGGAGGAGGAGAAGGAGGAAGAAGAGGAGGAGGAGGAGGAGGAGAGAGGAAGAGGAGGAGGAGGAGGAGGAGGAGAGGAGGAAGAAGAGGAGAGGAGGAGGAGGAGGAGGAAGAGGAGGAGGAGAGGAGGAGGAGGAGGAGGAGGAGGAGGAGGAGAGAGGAAGAGGAGAGAGGAGGAGGAGGAGGAGGAGAAGGAGGAAGAAGAGGAGGAGGAGGAGGAGGAGAGAGGAAGAGGAGAGAGGAGGAGGAGGAGGAGGAGGGAGAAGAGGAGAGGAGGAGGAGGAAGAGGAGAGGAGGAGGAGGAGAGACCAGGGTCCCGGCGCCGCGAGGCCCCGAGCGCCGCGGGACCCGGGTCGTCCAGACTTATTCTTTATTTCGTTCTGTGTTGTGAAGTTGAATGACAATAAAGTTGTTCTTTGTTTCACATGAAACTGGATAAAAACAACAACGATGCTGCGACACAGAGACTGTGTGTGTGTGTGTGTGTGTGTGTGTGTGTGTGTGTGTGTGGGGGGGGGTTGAACTGAACTGCTGTGGAAAATATGAGCTGAGGAAACACAAGTGGAACGTAGGTGTGAAGTTAAAGGTCATTCTGTTGCTGCTCCGTGTGTTTCTGACTGACGTTTCATCAAAACGGTCGATGTGGTTCAAACAAAACACAGCTAACAGCTAAGAAGCTAACAGCTAAGGAGCTAACAGCTAAGGAGCTAACAGCTAAAGAGCTAACAGCTAAGGAGCTAACAGCTAAGGAGCTAACAGCTAAGGCGCTAACAGCTAAGGAGCTAAGGGCTAAAGAGCTAACAGCTAAGGAGCTAACAGCTAAGGCGCTAACAGCTAAGGAGCTAAGGGCTAAAGAGCTAACAGCTAAGGAGCTAACAGCTAAGGAGCTAACAGCTAAGGAGCTAACAGCTAAGGAGCTAAGGGCTAAAGAGCTAACAGCTAAGGAGCTAACAGCTAAGGAGCTAAGGGCTGAGCTAATGGCTAAGGAGCTAACAGCTAAGGAGCTAACAGCTAAGGAGCTAAAGGGCTAACAGCTAAGGAGCTAACTGCTAAGGAGCTAAGGGCTAGGTGGTGGTGGGCTAGAGAAGCGGTCTGAATGTGTTGACCCGTTTGAACAGACTTTATGCAGCAGTGGCTGAAATCTTCTGAATTTCAGCAGCCAGGTGTGTGGTTTTCTTTTAGTCAGACACACCTGGATTAATCCATTTACCAATCATGTAAGACAGGAAATAAAGGAGCTACCAACCAGGAAGTAGCACCACTTCCTGGTTTTCAGCCAGCTCAGCATATCTGTAGCCAGACTCTGTCCAGCTCCGCTGAGCTCCACACCAGGGTCTGGGACAGGGATGTATTATGGGATGTATTATGGTCTGGGACTGCTCCATAGGCCATGTGTTTCAGAAGGCGGGGCCTTGTATGTGATTGGATAAACCACTTGCCAAACCCGGTCGGAAGAAGAGTGAAAACATCCTTCAAACCCGTTCTGTTCATCTTTCAAAGAATTAATATTTGATAGATTCGACAAAACAGTTGAAATAACAGAATCAACGCCGACGCACGACTCCTCGCTGCGAGCCGCCATTGTTGTTTGATCCTGATTGGTTCATTATTTTTTGCTGGCCTGGAGTCCAGACCGTTGTGTGGAGCTGAGCGTAGCGCCTCTGGTGGAGCTTTGAGGAACTACAAGGGTCTAATACATCTGTCCATCACGCTCCTCGCTATGGTAACGCTGGGAACAGGTGACTATGGTTACTGTTGGATGTCTATGGTTACTGTGCGTCTGCCCAGACTCTGAACAGCGGCGATGGCGCGGCGTTAAAGGGCAACTTCGGTTTTTTTCAACCTGGGTTCAAGTCATGAGTCTCAAGTCAAGTCAAGTCTTTAACGTCCAGGTCCGAGTCAAGTCTTTATTTGTTCTTAATTTGCTTGCCTGGTTAACACTAGAACCGCCGTGAGGTCATTTTGACCTCTCTCGCTTCTTAAAATACATGTAACTCTGTTTGCGTAAAAACCCTAGGTCTCCCAGTTGGTGACTTTTCCTAAAAGTGTGTTCTACATCATCTTATGCATTTTCGTGATTCTGATATAAAAGAGAGCGAAGAAAAGAGTGGTTATACCTAGAACCGCCAAGAGGTCATTTTGACCTCCATTCATTCTAATGCAAAAATGCTAAATGGACTGCATTTATGTTGCCATATATATTATAAACCCAGCCAGACACACAGTTCAAAACACTTTATGGTAATACTTGACATTCATATACACACACATACTTTACCAAAAATAACAATAGTTGTTGCTAGGCAACCAATATAGATAACTCTTTATTTTTCTACTGTTCGAATAGTGTGTGTATGTAAAAATGTATAAAATTGATTTTCCAATCATTGCAATCTGGGCTAAATAATGTCCATTTAGTCACTCAGTTTGCCAGTTAGTTAGTTATAGTTAGTTATTTAGTTAGTTAGTCGTTTTGACCTCATCCCACAACACAACATGAGTTCAGATACTAGAAAGTTGTCAAACAGTTAAAACAGGTCAAACAGATAAAAAACTAATATTACTCATAAACATTGAACATAACAATGACAATCCCTTGCTCTCATGAGAAATGGACATGAATTCAAAAATTTGAAACAATTTTGAAAATTTTTACATACACACAGTCCAAAATAGAAAAATCAAGTGTCTTATTGGTTTGTGTAAAATATGTGTATGTATATGAATGTGAAGCATTACTATAAAGTGTTTTGAACTGTGTGTCTGGCTGGGTTTATAATATATATGGCTACATAAATGCAGTCCATTTACCATTTTTGCATTAGAATGAATGGAGGTCAAAATGACCTCTTGGCGGTTCTAGGTATACATGGAATGTTGGCGGTTCTAGTGTTAAATAAAGGTTAAATAAAAAAAAATAAAAAAGTCGCAAGTCTTTGATTTTTTGTCAAGTCACGTCAAAATAGCGACTGGAGTCGACTCGAGTCCCCATCTCTGAAGAATACTAATATATATATAATATAACAGAATAAACTCTTTTATTTCACCTCCACTGGTCAAACTTTAAGAGGAACAGTGTGTGTGTGTGTGTGTGTGTGTGTGTGTGTGTGTGTGTGTGTGTGTGTGTGTGTGTGTGTGTAGCTGCAGCTGTCTGAACACGGAGGCCGTCACTCGGCTGCTCGGCCTGGCTTCGTCCATCTTGGTTGTGGAGGGGGGGGGGGTTCTGGCTCGGCCCCCCCAGCGCCGCCGCCGCAGCTCCGCCCCTGCTGCGGGTTCGGTGATGGGAAAGCCCGGCTGTTAGTGGCGGAGGGACACAACGTGACCTGACAACAAGGAACCTCCGGGAAAACCGTCAGTGCTAAAGTATGTGCAGCAGAGAGGGAGGGGGGGCCCCGAGAGGAGGGGGGGCGACGGCCGACAGCAGCAGCAGCGACAGCTCCGCCTCTGGAGAAACAAGACTCCTCAAACTCAGAGTTAATACATCAACATGATAATAATGTTTAACACAGTCACACGTCAAAGAGAGTTCAGGAACACAATAGTGTAAATACAATGTATATGATGATTTATTATATAACTGTTATATTTATATATATATATATATATATATATATATATATATATATATATATATATATATATATATATATATCTTGTATCTAGTATATACAGTACAGGTCTCCTTTAGACATTATTTCATGTTATTGACTAAACTGGTAGTTTGTAAATTGAGAAGTTAAACTACAAAAAAATGACCCAAAAGTTGTTGAACTAATCTGTTGAAGTCTCCACAACACTGTGTGTGTGTGTGGGGGGGGGGGGGGTTCATTCTATTTTCATGTAACAGGACTCTTTATATTCATGAACATATATTATGTAAATACACCAGATTTAGCTCCATCTGCAGCGCTTCACACTAACACAACATTACACAAGAACAAGAACAATATATACAATACATACAATGTATACAATAATATACAACATCACACAGTAGCGACTCATTCAAGTGCATCAGTGTGAACTATTGTTAGTCTGCAGTAAACAGTTGTGTTGCCACTGGTTCTGGGTTGAAACACTCAGCGGTGACGACGCACAACCTGCTAGAAACACAAACATAGGCTAGTTGTGTTATTGTGTTTCAACCCAGTATGAGACTCTATTCTTCATTTATTGTGTTCATTTAAATTTAAATTGTTGTAAAAGCCATAAACTAGTTTGATGATTTTGTGTTGTTTTATTTCCACGTGTTTCCGCTGCGTTGTTGCAAAGGCTTTGTCAATAAAGTTGAGTCGAGGGTTGTGTTGTGTTGTGTTGTGTTGTGTTGTGGTGTGTTGTGTTGTGTGTGCTGGAGCCTGACGCTGCGCAGCGGCCGTCGTGACCCCCCCTCAGCCCTCTGCCCCCCCCCCTCTGGCCGGGAGGCGGAGACGGGACCCCCGCTGACGTCAGAGGGCCTGTCTGTTTCCTGCAATAGAAAGTAGCGACAAGGTGAAGAGAGAAAACACATCGGTGTTGCCCCCCCGCTGCCCCCCCTCTGCCCCCCCCCGCTGCTGCTGCCGCCGCGCGGACACCGGAGCTGCGTTGACCTGGAGCCGCTGCACCTGAGGCCGCGTGCGGAGGGAGCGACTCATCACCGCCGTGTGGTCGCTGTGTTCCGCCGCTGAAGGCGCCTCGCGCCGCGGAGAGGAGCGGACACACACCCGGTTCGAGTCCGTCGGTGCAGCAGCGGCTCACACCGCGGACATGGTGTGAGGCTCGAGCTGACGGTGTTAGTCCGCCGGACGGACGGAGCAGGTAGGGGACTAGTTTATTTGGCGCAGTGTTGTGTGTGTGTGTGTGTGTGTGTGTGTGTTTTCTGCTGCAGAGCGCGAGGGAGTGTTCCTGTGGCAGAGTGTGTTCGTGAGTTCGTGTGTTTGTGTCAGTGTGTGTGTGTGTGTGTGTGTGTGTGTGTGTGTGTGTGCAGGCTGGTGTCGGGAGGAGGAAGGGGGAGGGGGGGTGAGGGGTTTTCCCTGGCCCCGCCCCCCTCCCTCACAGGGCGTTCACGTGTTGCAGCGGGCTCGCGCTACGCTGTTCATTCCCACGCGCTGTTTTGCTGACGTCACCCTGCAGGTGAAGCAGCTCCTCGCGCCGCTTGTCACCGCTGCAGCCACAGCTGGATTCATTATTTGGCGCGAACCTCCAGAACCGCGTCGGTGCCGGCGATGACGTCACGGCTCCGCTTTACATAAGAACGGATCCTCAGGTGGGACCGGAAACCGTCCGACACCTGCAGGTCACACACACACACACACACACACACCCTGCTGCTGTCCACTGAGCGCCAGCTCCTCATGCACCTGAAGTGGTGATGACGTCATCGCCCCGGCGTCACATGCAGCGGTGACAGGAGCATCAGCTGTAGTAAGTGTTATGTAATGTGTGTGTGCTCCCTGCACCAGCATCCAGCAGGTGTGTGTGTGTGTGTGTGTGTGTGTGTGTGTGGGTGATGTTTACGTCTATACATTATTAACGGTCGTGTTCATGATGGGATGGATTAACCTGATGGAGCAGGAACCAGTTATATAACTATAATATAATATAACATGGTCGCCTGTCCTGTGTAAACCTGTTATTGTATATATTAAAGGGACAGTGCGTAACTTCTCCGTGTGTGTTGGACCCGAGCCGTCTTCTTCACTGGTTCTTCTTTTTGTATTTGGTGTCTTGGGCGACATTCCTGAAATAGGGCGTTCTACCGGGTTTTACCTGGCAACGGGGGGGGGGGGGGGGGGGGGGGGGGGGGGGGCGCTGCTAGAAGCAACATGGCGGACAACCGGAAGAAGCGACCAAGTGGATCCTACTGGAAATAAAAAGCCTTAAAGGAGTCATCACCAGGAAATCTCAGTTTCTCTTGTTAAAACATGCATATTGGTGTTTGACCTCAGTTGAAACTTGCCTGAAAAGCTGGACTTTGAAAGCGGCGCCGTTTTTTCGCTTCGGCTCTTTTTCCGAACAGGAATAGCACACAATGGTGTGCCTTCCTAAAGCACGAGATCTTTGATTCTGCTCCTACGGTGACCTCACCGTGGAGGCTACTGCCTCTTTCACCACCCAACCCCGGCCCGTCCGCTACCTGACATCGCCGAAGCGGTACCAGGGGGCTGTTTATGTTTTGGAGTCTGCATGCAGGCAAGCCCCCCCCCCCCCCCCCGGCTCTGTCCTTCCTGCGGCGAATCAACGCGTGCCTCATTACATATTATACAGTGCACATCCGGACCAGTCAAAACCTCGCGCGTAATCTCGCGTGATAAAGTCGCGGTAGGAAAAAGGGTCAGAACAAGCTCAATGTTTGATTAAAATTATTTATTTTTTTTCTAATAAGTTTTACGAATTGATCCAAAGCGATCCAAGGGGGGCTGGATACGTAAAAACCAGGTGATGACTCCTTTAAAAAGAAAGAGAGAGACAAACGGTAGCGGTGGGGTGGGGGGGGGGCAGGTCACACCGGGCCAGACGCCATAGTGAGGGGCCGGCGTATCGTTGTAATAACGCAGAAATCCTCTAGGGGGCGATAGAAACGACACCACACCCTTTCACCAGTTTTCACCATTTTCTGAAATCACTGAAGAAACATCACTATCAGTGTGTGTTTTGTGTTGCTATGTGTGGTATCTGTTCTGTTTGGGGGAGTCACAGCTGACAGGGACAGCTAACGGTGGCTAAGCTAACGGTGGCTAAGCTAACGGTGGCTAAGCTAGCGGCGGTAGCTAACATAGTACATGTAGATGCTGCATTCAGGCTCGTCAGGCACGTCGTTGCGGCCGCCATCTTGGGAGGGAGTTCCTCGTATATATCTGTGGTAAAAAGGCAGATGACGTCATACATGTGACGACCAGCAGGACGAGGTGAAACACAACAACAACAACAACAACGAGGTGAAACACAACAGAATAAAAGAGAAACTCTAGAAACACAAACTTCCTCCTTATCGAAACTACCTGATGCTTTAAGAATCAATTATTCTTCCATTCATCGATTCATTGTTGCAGTTCTACACAACTCAGACTGTGTGTGTGTGTGTGTGTGTGTGTGTGTGTGTGTGTGTGTGTGTGTGTGTGTGTGTGTGTGTGTGTGTGTGTGTGTGTGTGTGTGTGCGTGCAGCACCTGTTGAGGCTGAATCAGTGTCTGTGTTGGACGGAGCAGCTGCAGCACAGAGACCGACTGATCTGTGCAGAGCATGTTGAGCTGCTTCTCACTCTGCGTGTGTGTGTCTCTGTGTGTGTCTCTGTGTGTGTGTGTCTGTGTGTGTGTCTCTGTGTGTGTCTCTGTGTGTAGACCAGGACCCGGCTCGTCTTCGTCTTCCTCCACGATGCAGCAGTGAAGATGCCGCGAACCAAACAGAACCACCCCAAGAACCTGAAAGGTGAGTGACGCCACTCTGACCTTTGACCTTTGACCTGAGCCATGTGTGTCCTCACCCCCCCCCCACGCCACCCCTCACACACACACACACACACACACCTGAAAATCAAATTCAGCCTCTTCAACAGGTCAAACACACATTCAGCTCAGAAACAGAACAAAGAAATAAGTTCAATAGTTGATTCATCAGGAGGAAACAGCGAATCAGCGTTCAGTCAGTCAGTGAGTCGTTCAGTGAGTCAGTGAGTCGTTCAGTGAGTCAGTGAGTCGTTCAGTGAGTCAGTGAGTCGTTCAATGAGTCAGTGAGTCGTTCAGTGAGTCAGTGAGTCGTTCAGTGAGTCGTTCAGTGAGTCAGTGAGTCGTTCAGTGAGTCAGTGAGTCGTTCAGTGAGTCGTTCAGTGAGTCGTTCAGTGAGTCGTTCAGTGAGTCAGTGAGTCGTTCAGTGAGTCGTTCAGTGAGTCGTTCAGTGAGTCGTTCAGTGAGTCAGTGAGTCGTTCAGTGAGTCGTTCAGTGAGTCAGTGAGTCGTTCAGTGAGTCAGTGAGTCGTTCAGTGAGTCAGTGAGTCGTTCAGTGAGTCAGTGAGTCGTTCAGTGAGTCGTTCAGTGAGTCAGTGAGTCGTTCAGTGAGTCAGTGAGTTGTTCAGCGTATCAGTGAGTCGGTTCAGTGAGTCGTTCAGTGAGTCGTTCAGTTGGAGACGACTGAGGTGACACTAGAGGAGGAAACGAGCTGAGAGAATCATGTAACATTACGACACATGAAGCAAATATTCTGAATTACTTTCTCTTCTGAAATTTGTCCGCCAGCAGCCACGCGTGTCTGGAATGTAGTTAACGTTGTGTTATGATGTCATAGCGTGGTGAATGTGCAGGTCACAACTTGTCCACCAGAGCGTTGTGGAGTTGTTGGATTGTGTATTTGATGAGTTTGATGAGGGACAGGGGACCTGGACCGTTCACTGAGCAGCTCACGTCTCTGCCCCGCCGATCTCAAAACAACATGCACCCATAATTAAAGGTGATGAACCTGCTGCTGTGGTGAGAGGAGGATCTGACTAAATGTTGGACTGTCCCTTTAAACATTAATTTTCTGCTGTATTGGCAGCTTAGTTCAGTTGGACCTGTGTGACCTTTGACCTTTGACGTCTTCTCAGATGAACGTTTATTGTGTTGAGGTTTGCGTCGTCACGGAGACGACGTCCTGAAACCAACATGGCGGCTGCTGTGTGTGTGTGAGCGACAGCAGGTCGGAGCATATTGAGGCTGCGGAGCCGCTGCGCTCTGATTGGCTGGAGGCCGGGTGTTGTGTGGAGCTGACAGACGCAGCGTTGCATGCTGGGTGTGAAAGCGGACGCCGCTGCCAGGTCTCCTCTCGTCTGTCTGTGTCTCCCTCTGTTTGTTTACCACATCATCACTTCCTGTTTGTGCTGCGCTCGTTTCCACGCCGACACTCCAGCTGCTCACAGGCCCCGCTCCCCCCGAAGCTCCTCTGTCATCGGACAGGAAGTGCTCGCTCTGCCGTCACATGTTCAGTCTGAGAGGTTTTTCATTTTCATGTTCATGATGATGATGTCATTGCTTCAGGTTAAAGGGATAGTTCACCCAAAATTCAACTTTCTCTCATCATCTCCTCCCCCTCATGTGGACTAAGAGCTGTGAGAGTTTTCAGAGTCCTCCGTTCCTTCTCTGAGTTACGGGGGGTCCACGCAGCAGGATTTGTCCATATAATGGTTGTCATGGATACCACACCAACCAACATCCAGATCCCTCCATCCTGCTGGTCTGTAATGTCCCTCTGGTGTTGAAGCCCCCACAGGAGAAACTGTTCTGAAATAAATTAACTAAGTCTATATTTTCATCTTGTTTGTATTGAAGCTCCCAGTGTCTCAGTTCACTGCTCTTCCTGACGGAGGAACAGTTTCTCCTGTGGGGATGAAATTTGGATTTTGGGTGAACTATCCCTTTAAACAGGTGTGTTGAGGAAGTTTACGTTTGTCACTTGAAGGTTTTATTGAATTTGACCGAATGCTGTTTCTGTGGAAGAGGAACGTTACGTACGTGTGGGGAAAGTTGCACAGAGGGAAGCAGAGTTGTTGTGTTGTTGTGTTGTTGTGTTGTTGTGTTGCATCATGCAGTGTGTGTCCTTAAGGTCATTGTAGTCGTTTACATTAAAAACTCTCTCTTTGACAGAAAAATAGAGTAAAAGGTGAAGCAGAGAAAGCAGCTGCTCTCAGGTCACGACTCCGTTTACTCACTGTTAAAGCAGCAGAGTGTGTGTGTGTGTGTGTGTGTGTGTGTGTGTGTGTGTGTGTGTGTGTGTGTGTGTGTGTGTGTGTGTGTGTGTGTGTGTGTGAGAGAGAGAGAGATCCTATGACGCAGGTTGTGGTAACGAAGCAGGAAGTTGGAACTCCTGATCTCCTCACACACACACACACACTGGTTAACTGACTGTGGTCAGCGAGGAGTTAACGAGCTCGTTAGTCGACTCCTGCTTCAAGATTAACGAGGCTCTGGATCCTGACGTGTCGGGTCATTCTCCCCCCCCCCCCCCCCACCGGAGGCAGAACGACCCAGGTTTTAGCAACAGTAACTACAACACAGAGGCGTGTGTGTGTGTGTGTGTGTGTGATACAGTTGGCGTGTTACCTGCTGACAGGATGATGACATCACAGCTGCCACAGTGCTCATGGCGGTAAATCAACCATCTCCATGGCAACGGCGGGATCTAACTGCTACGTTACTAGTTTTCTCTTGTCTCACACACACACACACACACACACACACACACACACACACACACACACACACACACACACACACACACACACACACACACACACACAGGTGTGCTCTTCCACTTCCTGGAAAGTAGTTTGAGCAACATTTGATGAAGAGTCTGTTGGAGCGGGTGGGATCATCCCTATGTTCCACACTTTTTATGGGACCGGGAACGTAGGGCCCTATTTGGTGAAAACGGGGAACGTGGGGCCCTTTTTGGTGAAAACGGGGAACGTAGGGCCCTTTTTGGTGAAAACGGGGAACGTGGGGCCCTTTTTGGTGAAAACGGGGAACAGAGGGCCCTTTTTGGTGAAAACGGGGAACGTGGGGCCCTTTTTGGTGAAAACGGGGAACGTGGGGCCCTTTTTGGTGAAAACGGGGAACGTAGGGCCCTTTTTGGTGAAAACGGGGAACGTAGGGCCCTTTTTGGTGAAAACGGGGAACGTAGGAACCTATTTGGTGAAAACGGGGAACGTGGGGCCCTTTTTGGTGAAAACGGGGAACGTAGGGCCCTATTTGGTGAAAACGGGGAACGTGGGGCCCTTTTTGGTGAAAACGGGGAACAGAGGGCCCTTTTTGGAGAAAACAGGGAACGTGGGGCCCTATTTGGTGAAAACGGGGAACGTGGGGCCCTTTTTGGTGAAAACGGGGAACAGAGGGCCCTTTTTGGTGAAAACGGGGAACGTGGGGCCCTTTTTGGTGAAAACGGGGAACAGAGGGCCCTTTTTGGTGAAAACGGGGAACGTGGGGCCCTATTTGGTGAAAACGGGGAACGTGGGGCCCTTTTTGGTGAAAACGGGGAACGTAGGGCCCTTTTTGGTGAAAACGGGGAACGTGGGGCCCTTTTTGGTGAAAACGGGGAACGTAGGGCCCTTTTTGGTGAAAACGGGGAACAGAGGGCCCTTTTTGGTGAAAACGGGGAACGTGGGGCCCTTTTTGGTGAAAACGGGGAACAGAGGGCCCTTTTTGGTGAAAACGGGGAACAGAGGGCCCTTTTTGGTGAAAACGGGGAACGTAGGGCCCTTTTTGGTGAAAACGGGGAACGTAGGGCCCTTTTTGGTGAAAACGGGGAACGTAGGGCCCTTTTTGGTGAAAACGGGGAACGTGGGGCCCTTTTTGGTGAAAACGGGGAACAGAGGGCCCTTTTTGGAGAAAACAGGGAACGTGGGGCCCTTTTTGGTGAAAAAGGGGAACGTAGGGCCCTTTATGGTGAAAACGGGGAACGTAGGGCCCTTTATGGTGAAAACGGGGAACGTAGGGCCCTTTATGGTGAAAACGGGGAACGTAGGGCCCTTTTTGGTGAAAACGGGGAACGTAGGGCCCTTTTTGGTGAAAACGGGAATGTGAGGGTAATTTTGGTGAAAAGGGGAAAAACATGGGCCCTTTATGGTGAAAACGTGTGTGTTTGTAGGGCCCTTTATGGTGAAAAAGGGGCAATGGGCCCTTTATGGTGAAAAACAGGGAACTGCAGGGCCCTTTTTGGTCCAAAGCGGGAACGTAGGGCCCTTTTTGGTGAAATCAGATCAATCAGCTGGGGCCCTTTTTGGTGAAAACGGGGAACGTAGGAACCTATTTGGTGAAAACGGGGAACGTGGGGCCCTTTTTGGTGAAAACTGGGAACGTGGGGCCCTTTTTGGTATTTCTGGGGTTTTTTTTCAAAAAGAGGCTCCTATGTTCCCCGATCGGGGATACGTTAGAGCCACAAGTAGGTTAGGGTTAGCTAATCTGATGTTGCAGTTTAGCGGGGAGGGGAGGGGGGGTTAGCTAGTCGCGGCTATGTGACGAGGAAACAGTGTGAAAAATAAATATAGAGAAGGTGGAAAAACATGGAGCAGCAGAAAAAGACGTGTGTGTTTGTGTGTGTGTGGCTTCATGCTGCAGCTCAGTGCAATGGTTGCCAGGGAAACAGAGCAGCAGGAGCCTGCAGTGTGCAGCTGCTGCCTCGTGTCCAACAGCTGGAACCTCCTACGTCTGAGGGGGAGGGGATGGGGGCTGATCAATCAGATCAATCAGCTGATCATGTGACTGATCTGAGGTGGGCGGGGCCAGAGCAGAACGTGTTCATTCATAAAGTCTGTTGATCAGCCACATGACTCCAAACAAGTTGGTTCAAAGTGACCTCTTCTTCCTCCTCCTCCTCTTCATCCTCTTCTTCCTCCTCTTCCCCCAGGACAGGATCGGTGTATTTATAGCCGTGCGGGGGCGTGCGAGGTTAGAGCCACAAGTAGGTTAGCGTTAGCGGCTAATCTGATGTTGACAGTGTGAGGGGGCGGAGCCAGAGCCAGAATTACAGACATGGGGATCTGAATAATAAGGATAATAATAATAATAATAATTTCCCTGATTTAGAGCAGGGATTGCAACAGGAAGGGGGGGGTCGTTGCTAAGAGAGAGTTGCAGCAACATCTTGTGGAGAAGGAGAAGAGACTCAGAGAGCGAGGACGACAGACGCTTCTCTTCTTCTTCTTCACTTCTTCTTCTTCTGCTTCTGTTCCTGTGGAGTCGGAGGGGAGGAGGAGGAGGAGGAGGGGGGGGCAGAGGAATGTCAGCAAAGGATTCTGGGAAAGTGTGTGTGTGTGTCGGGATCGTCAGGTGTTTCCTCATCAGTCTGAGTCCAGGAGGGAAAACCAGCTTCTCCCAGAGAAACAGGTACCGACCTTCATCCTCCTCATCCTCCTCTTCCTCCTCTTCCTCCTCCTCCTCTTCATCATCCTCCTCCTCCTCTTCCTCCTCCTCCTCTTCATCATCCTCCTCCTCCTCTTCCTCCTCCTCCTCTTCCTCTTCCTCTTCCTCCTCCTCTTCATCCTCTTCTTCATCATCCTACTCGTCCTCCTCTTCCTCTTCCTCCTCCTCCTCCTCTTCATCCTCCTCCTCTTCTTCCTCTTCATCCTCCTCTTCCTCCTCTTCATCATCCTACTCGTCCTCCTCTTCCTCTTCGTCCTCCTCTTCTTCCTCCTCTTCCTCTTCCTCCTCCTCCTCTTCCTCCTCCTCTTCCTCTTCCTCCTCCTCTTCATCCTCTTCTTTATCATCCTACTCGTCCTCCTCTTCCTCTTCCTCCTCCTCCTCCTCTTCATCCTCCTCCTCTTCTTCCTCTTCATCCTCCTCTTCCTCCTCTTCATCATTCTACTCGTCCTCCTCTTCCTCTTCCTCCTCCTCTTCATCCTCCTCCTCTTCTTCCTCTTCATCCTCCTCCTCCTCCTCCTCCTCTTCCTCCTCTTCCTCTTCTTCTCTGGTTACATCACTTTCTCTTTGTGTTTGAGCTTCATCAGACTGGATGTTATTGATTATTGATCAGTATTTTAACATTAGAACATGTTGATCTGAATAATAATAATAATAATAATAATAATAATAATAATAATAATAATAATAATCAGGTTTATTAACTCTTTAATAGAAAAGTTTGGGGGTGTCGTTGCTAAGGGACCAAGTTGTTACGCAAAATCTTGTCCACTCAGACTCGACTACAACATGACATCATCAGGCCCCGCCCCCCCAACCACTCACCTGCTGGTCACCATGACGACAACAACAAAAACGCTTTGTCAGGAAACGGATCATGAATAATTTATGAGACGTAAACAACAACAACAACAACAGGGAAAACAAACAAAGAAATGTGGCCGATGTCACATTTTCTTCCTCCTCCTCCTCTTCCTCCTCCTCCTCTTCCTCCTCCTCTTCCTCCTCTTCCTCCTCCTCTTCCTCCTCCTCTTCCTCCTCCTCTTCCTCCTCCTCTTCCTCCTCCTCGTCTTCAGCATCAGTTGTTTGTTTCACTCTGTCCTGTCTCACTGCGGTGGAGGTGGAGATGGGGGGGAGGGAGGGGGGGGTGATGCTGATAGAGAGAGGCAGAGCGAGGGGGGGGGCAGCGAGAACATGGTGGTTATGTAACACCCCCTCCTCCTCCTGTGGCTCCGCCCCCTGAGTGGGCGTCAGCACCACAGAAGAAGCAGCAGCGTGATGACATCACAGGATTGGTGAAAGTTGGAGGAAACCATGGAAACACAAAATGTTCAGCAAAATTGTCTCGTGGTCGGAACCGAGTATTGATTCACATAAAGTCAATCGGTTCCACGTTTCGGTTCCTGAACGCACCTTCGTCGTGCGTCTGCAGGAGCGCCGTCTGCGGAGCGACATCACAGGATTGCGTGTCTGCAGGAGCGAAACCATGCTCAAACACAAAATGTTCTGAAGTGAGATTGTCGCGTGGTCGGAACGTCGCCAGCCCGTCGTTTTAAATCACTACTTGAAAAACAACCTTCCGTCATGAACGTGAAGAACGGACTGTTGTGACGTGCGTCTGTCCAGGAGTCCCGCCGTCTGCAGTCACAGCGGCGCCGTTCAAGTCCTCGTCACGTAATGAGATCACGTCTAAACGAGGATCAAGTCTCGTCACGTGTTGCAGAGTTTGTTTCCCAGAGTCTCTATTCCAGCCCATCCCTAAAACATGAAACACTCTTAAAGGCTGAAGAGTTGTGATGTTGTTAAGACGTAAATATTCAAATATTTGTATTTTTTATTTTTTAAATGACCACACACACAAAAAGTACTGAGAACAGGTACCGATTGGTGCCGAGTATCGATACCGTATCGAGCTACCCATCCCTACTGCTAGCGTTGGGCTAATGCTAACACGGAGCTAACGCTAACACACACACACAATTATACACGAAGATCCAGGCAGTACGGGTCCCGAGGGGTGTGTGTGTGTGTGTGTGTGTGTGTGTGTGTGTGTGTGTGTGTGTGTGTAGCGTTAGCTTTGTGTTAGCCACGAGCCGAACTGCGGGGTTTGAACTGCGCCATGTTGGATTTGAGTCGCCATATTTATTTGCTGTTAGCGGCTGTTAGCGGCTGTTAGCGGCTGTTAGCGGCTGTTAGCGGCTGTTAGCGGCTGTTAGTGACCGAGAACCCGCCCACCGGCCTCGTAGCCGCGGTCTCCGGACCTGTCACTCAACGTTTCCGTGCCCAGAATTTTAACCTAATCACAGTTGTTGTGATTGTTGTGTTTGTTGTGACTGAAGTTTAATTTGAAAAGTGACACACACAAACACACACAAACACACACAGTGGCCTCCTGTGTGTGTGTGTGTGTGTGTGTGTGTGGGGGGGGGGGGGGTGATTATAGTCAGTAGCTGGATTAGTTCATTCAGCTCATTAACTCAGATGTTCCCACAGGGATGAACAGTGTGTCCTCACACACACACACACACACACACACACACACACACACACACACACACACACACACACACACACACACACACACACACACACACACGTTTTCTCTGTTGTTGTAACACAGGAAGTGAAACTGCCCCCCCCCCTCCCCCCGCCCCAGCTGCCTGAACCGGTTTGTCTGACATCACTGATCTGTTTAGACAGCCCCCCCCCCCCCCCCCCCTCCCTCTTACAGGAACTTCCCTCCTCGTCACATTCTGAGGGACACCCCCGCCCCCCCCCCCCCCGCTGCAGCTGACGGGGTGGAGACTGTGTTCCTGCTTCACATGTTCATGAAGTTTTTAGTAGTTTTATAGTTAATTAGTTGGAGTGATGATGTCACCGTTACTACGTTTTCATAACTTATCGTGTATTAAACGCCACAATAAAGATTCATAAATGCTGTTACTTTCCAAAAAAGATGCTGTTGGAACCACAGACCATAATATATCGGTAGATGTGGCGCTGGAATAAAGGTCAGTGCTCCGTTTAACCAACCTAACACTGAGTTGGTGTCGTTTTTAGTAAAAAACACCCACAACAAAACAAAATACAAAACGATTAAAATAAACGTAAACATCTGGCATAGATGACGATTCATCCCCGAGGGGTTAATCATTGCTCCTATATTAATAGATACTTAAATAATGAGTAATGTAATTATATTTAGACTATTTTTGATTTTACACGTTCATTAATGCAGAATAATGGTGACATCACAAGGCGGATGTGCTGGTGCAGTCTGACTCCTGCAGCATCACTGCACCGACTCCACAGGTGCATAGATACAATACTATACAATACTAATACAACAGATCAATAGGAGTCGTTGTCCGGGTTCTGCTCAGTATCCGCTGAGGCCGTGATGAAGGACTTCCTGCGACGCATGTCCATATAGTTGCATTAGGCTGCATAGATTAGGCTGCAGGTGTTAGGCTGCAGGTGTTAGGCTGCATGCGTTAGGCTGCATAGATTAGGCTGCAGGTGTTAGGCTGCAGGTGTTAGGCTGCATGCGTTAGGCTGCATGCGTTAGGCTGCATGCGTTAGGCTGCAGGTGTTAGGCTGCATGCGTTAGGCTGCATAGATTAGGCTGCAGGTGTTAGGCTGCAGGTGTTAGGCTGCATGCGTTAGGCTGCATAGATTAGGCTGCAGGTGTTAGGCTGCATGTGTTAGGCTGCAGGTGTTAGGCTGCATGTGTTAGGCTGCAGGTGCTGCATGCGTTAGGCTGCAGGTGCTGCATGCGTTAGGCTGCATGTTAGGCTGCATGCGTTAGGCTGCATGTTAGGCTGCAGGTGTTAGGCTGCATGCGTTAGGCTGCATGTTAGGCTGCATGCGTTAGGCTGCATGTTAGGCTGCATGCGTTAGGCTGCATGTTAGGCTGCAGGTGTTAGGCTGCAGGTGCTGCATGCGTTAGGCTGCATGCGTTAGGCTGCATGTTAGGCTGCAGGTGTTAGGCTGCATGCGTTAGGCTGCATGTTAGGCTGCAGGTGTTAGGCTGCATGCGTTAGGCTGCATGTTAGGCTGCATGCGTTAGGCTGCATGCGTTAGGCTGCATGTTAGGCTGCATGCGTTAGGCTGGAGGTGTTAGGCTGCAGGTGTTAGGCTGCATACGTTAAGCTGCAGGTGCTGCATGCGTTAGGCTGCATGCGTTAGGCTGCATGCGTTAGGCTGCATGCGTTAGGCTGCAGGTGCTGCATGCGTTAGGCTGCAGGTGCTGCATGCGTTAGGCTGCATGCGTTAGGCTGCATGCGTTAGGCTGCATGCGTTAGGCTGCAGGTGCTGCATGCGTTAGGCTGCAGGTGTTAGGCTGCATGCGTTAGGCTGCATGCGTTAGGCTGCATGCGTTAGGCTGCAGGTGTTGGCTGCATGCGTTAGGCTGCATGCGTTAGGCTGCAGGTGCTGCATGCGTTAGGCTGCAGGTGCTGCATGCGTTAGGCTGCATGCGTTAGGCTGCAGGTTCTGCATGCGTTAGGCTGCATGCGTTAGGCTGCAGGTGTTAGGCTGCATGCGTTAGGCTGCATGCGTTAGGCTGCAGGTGTTAGGCTGCATGCGTTAGGCTGCATGCGTTAGGCTGCAGGTGTTAGGCTGCATGCGTTAGGCTGCAGGTGTTAGGCTGCATGTTAGGCAGCAGGTGCTGCATGCGTTAGGCTGCAGGTGTTAGGCTGCATGCGTTAGGCTGCATGTTAGGCTGCATACGTTAGGCTGCATGCGTTAGGCTGCAGGTGTTAGGCTGCATGCGTTAGGCTGCATGTTAGGCTGCAGGTGCTGCATGCGTTAGGCTGCATGCGTTAGGCTATTTAACACAATGATCCTGAACGGAGCAAACCAACTGACTCATGTCTTAATAAAATTACAACAAATACAAATAAAAACAACAACAATACAAAGGAAACGTAAATGTAAATGAAATAAATGAAGCGACGCATGGAAACAGAATGAACAAAGGCACAAATCTGAAAAGTAAATGCAACAAGAAACACGGTGCTGTGTGTGTGTGTGTGTGTGTGTGTGTGTGCGGGGGCGGGGGGGGGGGGTGGAGGGTCTTCTATCTTCTCTCCACTGGAATCAGCTGTTATCACCTCATCACAGCCGGGAAGTCGCCACGGCAACTGGGACTGAGGATCCTCCATCTTTGGAGAAACACCAGGAAGCAACCACACACACACACACACACACACACACACACACACACACACACACACACACACACACACACACACACCGAGCCGTGTCTCTGGCAGGGCGCCTTTGTTTTGCTGCACAGCGGCGTGGGGGGGGGGGGGTGTTATGTAACGTGTGGCGTGTGCCTGGATGGAAAAGAGAGGGTGTGACTGTAGTGACACACCCACACACACACACACACACACACACACACACAGTGACATAATCCCCCCCCCCCCCCGGGTGTTTTCCTACCAGAGCATCAGGCTCTAATTTAGGAGCAGAAGAAGAAGGAGGAGGAGGAGGAGGAGCTCCTTGATGGGGCTGTGTGTGTTTGTGTGTGTGTGTTTGTGTGTGTTTGTGTGTGTGTGTTTGTGTGTGTGTGTGTTTGTGTCAGAGCGGCAGCCATGTTGTCTTCAGGTCCACCTTGTTGTCATGGACACGGCGGCTCAGTGACAGATGTGATGATGTCACTGAGGATGAAGTCTTTATGTGTTTGAGGTCAAAGGTCAAATCATTTTTTTTGACTCATACAATACCCTGTGTGTGTGTGTGTGTGTGTGTGTGTGTGTGTGTGTGTGTGTGTGTGTGTGTGTGTGTGTGTGTGTTTCAGATAAAATCGAGGAGGCTCAGAAGGAGCTCAAAGAGCCGGTGACATCATCACAAAAAGGTGAGAGACACCTGTGTGTGTTGTGTTGTCAATATGTTGCTGTTGTTGTTGTTGTTGTTGTTGTTGTTGTTGTTGTTGTTGTTGTTGTTAGGGATAAGTCCATGACCAGCAGATAGACACCATCCTTTAGCAGGCTAACACTACCCATACACTTCCAGTGTTTGAGCTAAGCTAAGGCTAACACTACCCATACACTTCCAGTGTTTGAGCTAAGCTAAGGCTAACACTACCCATACACTTCCAGTGTTTGAGCTAAGCTAAGGCTAACACTACCCATACACTTCCAGTGTTTGAGCTAAGCTAAGGCTAACACTACCCATACACTTCCAGTGTTTGAGCTAAGCTAAGGCTAACACTACCCATACACTTCCAGTGTTTGAGCTAAGCTAAGGCTAACACTACCCATACACTTCCAGTGTTTGAGCTAAGCTAAGGCTAACACTACCCATATACTTCCAATGTTTGAGCTAAGCTAAGGCTAACACTACCCATACACTTCCAATGTTTGAGCTAAGCTAAGGCTAACACTACCCATACACTTCCAATGTTTGAGCTAAGCTAAGGCTAACACTACCCATATACTTCCAATGTTTGAGCTAAGCTAAGGCTAACACTACCCATACACTTCCAGTGTTTGAGCTAAGCTAAGGCTAACACTACCCATACACTTCCAGTGTTTGAGCTAAGCTAAGGCTAACACTACCCATACACTTCCAGTGTTTGAGCTAAGCTAAGGCTAACACTACCCATACACTTCCAGTGTTTGAGCTAAGCTGTCTGTCACGCAACCCAAAAAGTACCACTGTTAACGCTGGTAATAACGCTGTTAATAATTAATAATGTGTGTGTGCGTGTGTGCGTGTGTGTGTGCGTGCGTGTGCGTGTGTGTGTGCGTGCGTGTGCGTGCATGTGCGTGTGCGTGTGCGTGCGTGTGCGTGCGTGCGTGCAGCCGAGAGCAGCGTGAAGGGTCTGAAGAGGAAGAAGGTCGTAGCTGAGAATCAGCAGAAGAAGATTCCAAAGTCTCCGGTGAAGAAGCCGCTGCAGCTCAACACGACTGAAGCTGCGGCTCCGCCCACAGCCCCTCCCCCTCCCCCCTCAGCGCCACCCAGCCCCCCCCCCCGCCATGCCCCAGCGGCCTCCGCCCCCCCTGACCGGGGGTCGACCTCGCCTGGCGCTGACAGGCTGAAGGAGGCGGAGCCTGAGGCTGCTGACGCCGAGGACGCCGTGCCGACCGCCACCGTGTCTGAGGCCACAGGCACAGGAAGCCCCGCCCCCCCCGGCGCCGAGCGGCCGCCGTTCCACAGCGGCGCCTCGCTGGACGTCCTGCTGAAGGCCATGGAGCCGGACTTCAGCTCTCTGGCCGAGAGGAAACGCTCTGGCCCCGCCCCCCCGCCCGGCGCCGAGTCGGCCGCCATGCCAGCTGCACCCCCCCCCCGCCACCAGCCCCCCCACATGCAGACGTACTACATCGACAAACAAGGAAACTTCATCGGCATCGCAGCCCCGCCGCCCCCCCTGCAGTCCACGCCGCTGGCCACGCCGCTGGCCACGCCGCTGGCCACGCCCCACTTCCTGCCCGACAAGATGAGTCTCCACATGAGCTTCAGTGGCGGCCACGCCCCCGCCCCCGCCCCCTCCGCCGCCGGCGCTCTGCCGCAGAGCCAGCCGCCCGTCGTGCACACGTGCCAGTCGCTGTCGGCGAGCGTCCCCAGCGCCGTCCAGGTCCCGGTGACGCCCGGCGCCAACCCGGTCCAGATGACCACGGTGACGCCCGGCGCCAACCCGGTCCAGATGACCACGGTGGTGAGCTTCGGCGGCGGCGGCGAGCAGCTCTCCAAGGACCAGAAGCTGAAGAAGCCGGGGAAGTACGTGTGCGAGTACTGCAGCCGCGCGTGCGCGAAGCCGAGCGTTCTGCTGAAACACATCCGCTCGCACACCGGCGAGCGCCCGTATCCCTGCGTCACCTGCGGCTTCTCCTTCAAGACCAAGAGCAACTTGTACAAGCACAAGAAGTCGCACGCGCACGCCATCAAGCTCGGCCTCGTCGCCCGCTCCGAGTCCGGCGGCGGCGGCGGCGGCTCGCTGTCCCAGGACTCGGACAAAGCCCCGGGGACGCACTCTGAGGCGGAGGACAGCGACGATGACGACGAGGAAGGCAGCGCCGCCGACCTGGACCCGGACTCGTCCCAGAGCAGCGAGCTCGGGTCACACACCCCCGCCGCCGCGACGGCCGCGCCCGCCAGCACGGACGCAGGCGAGTCGTCGGCAGTTAAGTCGTCGGCGTCCGGCCACCGGACTCATGAGCCGAAAGTCACGGCCGCTCTTCCCAAGGTGGTGGTGTACCCGGTGAACGTCTCGCCACTGCGCGCCGACAGCCCGCGGGTCATGGGCGCGGCGCCGGAGCCGGCCGCCGCTCAGCGACAGAGAGACCTGCAGTCCGCCGCCGCCGCCGCCGGCCTGCGGTCCAGCATCACGGTGCTGTCGTCCCTGAAGGAGGTGGACGGGTCCAACGCCTCCCTGGACGGCGTGAGCGAGGACGAGGACCCGTGCCGCTCGCCGCTGGGCCACGCCACGCTGCAGCGGCAGCACGCCACCGACGCCTCGCAGCAGCAGCCGGTCAAGTGTCTGCTCAGCCCGCGCAGCCTCGGCAGCACCGACTCCGGATACTTCTCCCGCTCCGAGAGCGCCGACCAGGCCATGAGTCCGCCCAGCCCCTTCGTCAAGATAACGCCTCCCGTCGACCTCGACGCCGCCAAGATCCTCCCTCCTGCGGTCGCCACGGTGATGCACGCGGCCGCCGAGCAGAAGCCGCGGGCGGCGGCCGAGGGTCAGATGCGGCCGCCGCTGGAGGCCAAGGCGCTGTCCCTGGAGGAGCGCATCTCCAAGCTGATCTCGGACAACGAGGCGGTGGTGGACAACAAGCAGCTGGACAGCGTGAAGCCGCGGCGCACGTCGCTGTCGCGGCGCGGCAGCATCGACTCGCCAAAGTCGTACATCTTCAAAGACTCGTTCCAGTTCGACCTGAAGCCGATGGCGCGGCGGTCGAGCTCCAGCTCCGACATCCCCAAGTCCCCGTTCACGCCCACCGACAAGTCCAAGCCGGTCTTCCTGCTGTCCGTCCCGTCCCAGTTCCCGCCCATGGACTGTCTGCCCATCACCAGGAGCAACTCCATGCCGACCACGCCGGGACACGCCGCGCCCCCCGTCAACATCGCCCCCCTCCCCCACCCGCTCAGAATATGTCAGTCGTTCGACGACAAAATCGGTTCGCTGAACGACGACGTGTTTTCATCGGCGCCGTCGACGCCCAATCCGGCGATTCACTCGCGCACGCTGGTCAGACAGGCGGCGGTCGAGGACTTCTCCGCGGCGGACGGCCACGGCCTTCCCAGCGTGCGCTCCATGGACGACGGCTACCACGTGGCGAGCGGCGGCTCCGGAGACGCGGTGCAGAGGAGCAGGTCGTTCGAACACGGCCAGGACAAGAACAGGAAGCCGCTGCAGAACAAAGGGACGATGTACGAGTGCGAGACCTGCAGGAACCGCTACAGGAAGCTGGAGAACTTTGAGACGCACAAGAAGTTCTACTGCTCCGAGCTGCACGGCCCCAAGAACAAGCCGCTCGCCGCCAAGGACGCCGAGCAGGACGTGTTTCACGCGGCGGCCCGGGCGACCGGCGGAGCCCTCGACCACCAGACGTCGATCAGGAAGAGGAGGAAGATGAAGAGCGTCGGAGACGAAGACGACCAGTCTCCGACCGACACCGCCGCGCCGTGCTCCGTGAGCTTCGAGCTGCCGGCGGCGGCGGCGGCGCGTACCTTCCCTCCGCCCGCCGTGATCGTGGACGTCCAGCCCAAGAACAACCAGTCGAAGCTACCTCAGATCCAGCTCGTAGCCAGAGGCATCAACGCCCCGGAGTCCAGACTGTCCCCCATACGAGAGGCTCAGACAGGCTCCGCCCCCAAAGGCGAGCTGCAGCGCCAGGGCAGCGGCACGTCGGTCATCAGACACACCAACTCCCTGAGCCGACCCAACTCCTTCGAGACCGAGTCCGTCGACAGAGCTTCTCCTGTCGACGCGTCGGACAAGGATCCGCTTAACAAGCCCAAAGCGGAAGCAGCGGGAAGCGCCACGCCTGACAGTTACCACGACAACCTGTCCAAACCTCCGAGCGACATCAGGAAGGAGCAGAGTGGCGATGGCGCGGCGGCGGCGGCGGCGGCGGCGGCGGCGGCGGCGGCCAGCCAGAACTCCACCCCCGTCCACCAGAGTCGTCTGGTCCGTCAGAACAACATCCAGGTGCCTGAGATCCTGGTGACGGAGGAGCCCGACAAAGACGGCGAGGCGCCGCCGGCCGACGCCGCCGAGAAACCGGCCGACCAGTTCAACTGGCCGCAGCGCAGCGAGAGTCTGTCCAAGCTGCCGGCGGAGAAACTCCCGCCCAAGAAGAAGAGGATCCGTCTGGCGCAGATGGACCAGTCCTCCGCCGAGTCCAGCTTCGAGTCCAGCCTCTCGCGCAGCCTCAGCAGAGACAGCAGCCTCTCGCGCTGCTCCAGCGTCTCCGCCTCCTTCGACAGGGACGAGCCGTCCAGGTCCGACAGTCCGTCCAGACCGGACGCCGTCGGCAAAGCCCCCGAGCCCGCGGGTCCGGCCGCCGCCTTCAACACTCTGGGCGTCCCCGGCGTGATGCGGCGAGCCGCCTCCGAACAGATCACCTGCACGCAGCCCTCGGTGGAGATCTCCTGCGACTACCGTAGCAAGTCCTTTGATTGTGGGAGCGTGTCTCCCTCCAGGTCTCTGTCCCCGATGGGACTCCCTAAACCTGGACTGGGCTCCCCGGCCCCCCCGGCCCCCCAGGTGCCGCTCATTGAACGGAGGCGGGGCCCGTTGGTCCGTCAGATGTCTCTGAAGCTCGGCCCTGAGAATCAGCAGCCTCTCCGCAAAGCAGCCTCGTCTCTGGACAAAGCTACCGCCACCAACGTCGGTGCTCTGACTCACACCAGGTCCCAGCCGGTCCACGTGTCCGCCAGGCCGCCGCCGGCTCCTCCCTTCGTCCTGCACGGCGGAGAGCCTCCGTTACAGAAGAACGAGCAGATGGTGCAGAGCATCAACCTGGGCAGCCCCACCCAGCAGCCGCAGGTCCACGGCCTCCCGCACCCCTGGCATCAGACCTCCAGGGTCCAGATCTGCCACAAGATCCAGCCTCCGCCAAACCAGATCTTAGTCTGCGGCGGCGTCCAGAACCCTCCGGCCGCCGCCGAAGAAAAGAAGTCTTTTGTGCCCAAATACCAGCTGCAGTGTCCGGCGCTGAGAGGACAGGCCTTCTCCTTCAGCCCGCAGGGAGCCCAGATCGCCCTGCCCGTCCTCACCATCCCCATCGCCAACCCTGTCCTCAACATGTCCCAACCCTCCGACGTCCAGAGCGTTTACATCACGCCGCCCGGTCAGCTGGCCGCGGAGCTGAAGACCCAGACCGTGGTTTTATCAGGCGACCGACTCAAAGACCCGTTTGATCCGAGGCCAGCGGGTCCCGTTCATCTGCCGCAGATCCTCATCACGCATGAGCAGATGCAGCCGCTTCCCTCGGTGTCCAGTAAGAGCTCGTCGTCTCTCGGCGTTGACGGTGACGCTCTCGGCCAGGCGGTGAGGAAGGACCGGCCCGCGGCCGCCCACGCCCAGAACCACAGCGGGGAGCGAGCTCCCGCTCCGGGTTCCTGCTCCCAGAAACTGGCCTCGGTGACTCTGTGTCCGCAGCAGGAGCCCACGGCGTCCAGCAAGAGGATGCTGTCTCCGGCCAACAGCCTGGACATCTACATGGAGAAGCACCAGAAACGGGCCAAGGACGAGCACGGCGTGGCCTGTCTGACGGACGGACGCTCCATCAACTACCTGAACTCCAAGATGTCGGAGGTCACCCGCCAGAGGAAGCTGACCCTGGTCCGGCAGGTGTGTACGACGGAGCCGGTGGACAGTCCCATCGAGACGGAGGCCCCGCCCCTGCCTCAGGTCAAAGGGGACGCGGCGAAGGACCCGGAGCCTCTGGACGACGTCAAGCCGATGTCGCCCGACGGCACCGGCCGGGACAAAGACACCAACGCCGTCGTTCAGGAGGAGGCGGGTCCGGTCCTGAACGCCACGCCGGTCAGCCACGGCCTGCGGCCCCAGGACAGAGCCCCCGCCAAGTCCCCCATCAGGCCCTCCAGCTTCCAGGGGGGGCAGGTGAAGCTGACGACGTCCGTGTCCGTGGTGAACACGAAGGACAGCCACCGCCTGTCCTTCCCCAGCCTGAAGACCACCACCAGCTTCACCTGGTGCTTCCTGATGAAGAGGAAGCCGCTGCACGTCCAGCAGACCGACCTGAAGACCTCGGCCTACTCCGCCTGGACCGTCGGCCCCCCCAGCCCCCACCCCCTGGGGCTGCCCACCAAGGTGGCCATGGCCCTGTTCGACTCCAAGCAGAGCGCCAAGAAGGTCCACTACACGTCGGCCATCAGAACCACCGGCAAGTCCGACTTCCTGTCCTACACGGGGAAGCTGAAGGACGTCATGCCGCAGGTGAGAGACGCTGTTTTATATCGACGTCATTGATTGATTGATTGATTGATTGATTGATTAATAATCAATTCCTTCCGCTGCAGCTGCCAATCACCCAGAGGTCGGCGTCCGCGGAGCCGCGAGGGAAGGTCCAGCCAGAGAGTCAAACCAGCAACGACTCGGACAAAGACCTGGTTCCAAAGGCCGAGCCCAGACGCGTCAAGATATTTGACGGCGGGTAAATGCATTGATTGATTGATTGATTGATTGATTGATTGACCGTTGGAAGCCTCATGTGCTCAGCTCGTCTGTTTGTGTCGTTGCAGGTTCAAGTCCAACGAGGAGTACGTGTACGTGCGGGGGCGGGGCCGAGGGAAGTACATCTGCGAGGAGTGCGGCATCCGCTGCAAGAAGCCCAGCATGTTACGCAAACACATCCGCACGCACTCCGACGTCCGGCCATATCACTGCATCCACTGCAACTTCTCCTTCAAGACCAAAGGTGAGGGGTCACCACGGCAACCACAACACCTTCACATTTACATACAAGAAGCTCTGATTTGATGCACTTTATTTTGTTGTGGGCAATAGTTCAGGGTGACAGCGCCGGAACCAGACTATGACATGGCGTCCTGAAGCATCATGGGACAGAATTCACAACCAACGGATAAATAACTAAAGGACCCCACATACTCGGGCGTACTGTGCGCGTACTGTGAGCAGCGCGGACTCAGAGCGCACTGTCCGCGGACATTTGAGCTTTCATAGTCGGGCGTACGGCGTCACAATAAAAACAGGTCGATATGAAGATTTCCCGCCGAGCAGTCTATTGTGTGACACTGAGTACGCGTACGCGGAGTACGCGCGGTCGTAAATATTGAGCTTTGCGCGGACAGGTCTGGCGGACGTCCGCTTTGGGTCCGCATTGAGTACGCCTCGAGTACGCCTAGAGTACGCGCGGACGTCCGCGGACACATGTACGCCCGAGTATGTAGGGGCCTTAAGACTGTTGCACAACTTGAAACCCAGACAGACAGAATCTCCTCGTGGTTTACAACGACTTCCAGGTAGAAAACCAGCACGTCATGTGAATGAGAACAGTAGTAACGAACCAGAGTTCCTGTCGCCGTTTAGACAAACCTGAAATCATTGAAGAAACATTAGTATTTCTAAGTTTATAGCTAATAGCAACTAAGCTAATAGCGGTAGCTAAGCTAATGGCGGTAGCTAAGCTAACATCAGGACGTCAGCTGTTAAAACCCTCCCGTTGTGGGACACGACATGAAACTCCTGCAGTAGCTCAGTCATGTTGTAACTCAGAAATCTGCTGGAGCGAGTTATTAAAGTTAAACAGCTAGCTAACCGTTAGCCTGGCTAATCTATGATAAATGTGCACACGTTAATAGTAATGTTTCTCCAGTCATTGGTTTTATAATGGGTTAAATGCAGAGAAAGAATTTCACTGTATATGTGACAAATAAAGTACCTTTACCTTTAAATTTTACAAACATCAGATTACACTCAACAGTAAAAAATCGATATATATATATATATATATATATATATATATATATATATATATATATATATATATATATATATATATATATATATTTATAATATAAATATAGCAAAACTCTGGCTATTGTTCTGATGCTGGTTTTCTACGCGGACGTAGCCGTAACCAACGAGGAGGTTCGTCCCTTAGTAACGGTGACCAGATGGAGGTTGAACGTGTGTTTAATCAGCTTCATGAAACTGTTATTTACACATGAGATAAAAACATCAACTGGGGGCCGTTTCCTGCCAAATAATGAGCCGACTACAGTATTACACAAACATGACATCATCTGTTGTCGTGATGTCACCAGGTAGCGTTGACCTGATGCTTCCAGACGTGTGTCCAGACCTGTTGAACCTCATGTGACTGATTAATAACTGATGATGATGATGATGATGACGCTGGAGGCCGAGCGGCGAGCTCTGTCTCTCCGTGTCTGAGCGGCGAGCTCCGTCTCTCCGTGTCTGAGCGGCGAGCTCCGTCTCTCCGTGTCTGAGCGGCGAGCTCTGTCTCTCCGTGTCTGAGCGGCGAGCTCCGTCTCTCCGTGTCTGAGCGGCGAGCTCTGTCTCTCCGTGCTCCGCTCCGTCTCTCCGTGTCTGAGCGGCGAGCTCCGTCTCTCCGTGTCTGAGCGGCGAGCTCTGTCTCTCCGTGTCTGAGCGGCGAGCTCTGTCTCTCCGTGTCTGAGCGGCGAGCTCTGTCTCTCCGTGTCTGAGCGGCGAGCTCCGCCTCTCCGTGTCTGAGCGGCGAGCTCCGCCTCTCCGTGTCTGAGCGGCGAGCTCTGTCTCTCCGTGTCTGAGCGGCGAGCTCTGTCTCTCCGTGTCTGAGCGGCGAGCTCTGTCTCTCCGTGTCTGAGCTTCGTGGCGTTGTGATTCACCGACGTTCCCACGCCTTCCCACCTTCATGTAAATTCCTCTTCATCACTTACTCACCCTCCTCCTCCTCTTACATAAACTCGCTCTGTGCTGTTGTTTGACTCCGCCCACCTCTAACCCCCCCTCCCCCCTCCCCCCCCCACAGGGAACCTGACCAAGCACATGAAGTCCAAGGCTCACAGTAAGAAGTGTCTGGAGATGGGCGTCCCCGCCGCGGCGCTCGACGACCAGGACGCCGACGACTCAGGTACGCGCTCGCTCGTCTTCATCTTCAACTTTTCTTTCTTTTTCTTTTCTTTTCTTTTTTTCCGCATCGTTTGTTTCAGATCCACCGCCGCGATGACGTCACACGTCGTCTCTGTTGCCATAACAACCAGCGTCTTTGCCACCACCACCGCCGTCTCATTAGAAACTCTAAAAGCAGCTTCCTCCGCTCCGCGGCAGCGAGTGGGCGCCGTTCACGGCTTCACGGCTTCACGGCGCTCAGCGTTTAGAAAGAGGAAATTACTGCGTCTAATTTTAGACCCAGAGAGAGAGAGAGAGAGAGAGAGAGAGAGAGAGAGAGAGAGAGAGAGAGAGAGAGAGAGAGAGAGAGAGAGAGAGAGAGAGGAGAGAGAGAGAGAGAGAGAGAGAGAGAGAGAGAGAGAGAGAGAGAGAGAGAGAGAGAGAGAGAGAGAGAGAGAGAGAGAGAGAGAGAGAGAGAGAGAGAGAGAGAGAGAGAGAGAGAGGAGAGAGAGGAGAGAGAGAGAGAGAGAGAGAGAGAGGAGAGAGAGAGAGGAGAGAGAGAGAGAGAGAGGAGAGAGAGAGAGGAGAGAGAGAGAGAGAGAGAGAGAGACCAGCAACCTGGCAAAACTATTCTGCAGCATTATTAACAGCAGAATCTCATACTTCATCACTGAACACAATATTCTGAGCAAAAGTCAAATTGGATTTCTCCCAAAACATCGAACATCAGACCACATCTTCACTCTCCACACCCTCATTGACAAACAAATAAATCAGAACAAAGGCAAAATATTCTCATGCTTTGTAGATTTTAAGAAAGCATTTGATTCAATTTGGCATGATGGCCTTTTGTACAAATTAATTGAAATGGGTATTGGAGGAAAAACATATGATGTCATAAAATCAATGTATACAAACAACAAATGTTCAGTGAAAATTGCAACCAACAAACAACTTTTTTCAGAAACGTGGTGTCAAACAAGGATGTAGTCTGTCTCCTACTCTATTCAACATTTATATAGATGATTGGCAAAAAATGAAAACTCCAC
Organism: Decapterus maruadsi; assembly: GCA_030347415.2. NCBI lineage: Eukaryota > Metazoa > Chordata > Actinopteri > Carangiformes > Carangidae > Decapterus > Decapterus maruadsi. The sequence goes on from CM064897.1 coordinate 27,178,313, forward strand.
TGTTTCACCATAGACAATACTGAAATCAAGTGCTTGTTATACCTGATGATCTAGTCCCTGTCTCCACCAAAGAAGGCCTGCCAACAGCTGACCCCAGCCAGGTGAGCAGCTCTGACTGTCAACCTGAAAAAAACTAAAATACTGATTTTCCAGAAGAGGTCTGGGAATCGGTCTTAAACATCAGTTCTATCTGGACACGAGGTCAATTAGAACATGGAAAAAATTACACTTACTTAGGTCTTAATATTAGTTCATCAGGTAATTTTCAAACAGCTGTGAATGAGCTGAGAGACAAAGGGAAGGGCATTTTATGCAATTAAGAGAAACATCAAAACAGATATTCCAATTAAAATATGGCTCAGAAATCTTTAAATCTGTAATAGAAGACCCATCCTCTATATGGCAGTGAAATATGGGGCCCACTCAGTAAACAGTTAAAATTCACTGACTGGGACAAGACTCAATTGAAAAATTCCATGTAGAGTTTTGAGAAACATATTACACCTGCAGAGACACATCCCAAATAACGGCTGCCCCGGAACTGGGTCCCCCTACAAATTACAATCGAAAAAAGAGCCATCAAATTCTACAATCATGTAAAAACAAGTGACCCCCAGAGCTTCCACTACAAAGCTCTTAAATCCCAAGAGATAAACCTGGAGAAAAGCCCCCTCAGCCAGCTCGCCCTGACTCTCAGCTCCCTGACCTCAACCCCAGACCCTCAGGACAGACCCCAGACCATCCGGCCCAACCTAATCATGAACAGACAGAAAGACAAATACATGACCTACTGGAAAGACATCACCAGGAACCAAAGTAAAATGAACTGTTATTCAGCCTTAAACAGGCCATACACAGTGGCAGAGTACCTGACCTCCGTACCTGACCACAGACTCAGGAAGACTCTGACCAGATACAGACTGAGCGGACACAGACTGCCGACACAGACAGACCTGGACTCCCAGGGATTACTACTAACACAGGCTCTGTGCTCTGCTCACAGGGACAAGTGGAGACTGAGCAACATTTTCTACTCCACTGTGACAAATATGAACTAATCAGACAAATGTACTTCCCCAAATTTAAAACCCACTGTGAAGAATTTGAGACACTTCCAGATGGAGACAAATTAAAATATATTTTAGGTGAAAAAGCAAAGTGCTGCAGACTCGCAGCTGCGTATGTGTCCTCCTGCCACAGACTAAGGGACGACCCCGGAGACACCACTGCTCCACAACTCTGTAACTCTGTAAATATTTAGTGATGTAAATTATCTGCTTTTAGATGTTTTTCTTTCTTGTGCCACAGTGTCTCTTGTGGCCTGGTGACTGACAAATGTAACAATAGATTATACTGTTGTTTATATTTTATTGTTATTGTCCGCCATTGAATGTCTTATTAATCTTTATGTATTTATTGTTATTATTTGTTATTAGTGTATTATTTCATTGTTGTATGCTTTGGCAATATAAGAACTGTCTTGTCATGCCAATAAAGCTATTTAAATTGAAAAAAAAAAAAAATTGAGAGAGAGGAGAGAGAGAGAGAGAGAGAGAGAGAGAGAGAGAGAGAGAGAGAGAGAGAGGAGAGAGAGAGAGGAGAGAGAGAGAGAGAGAGAGGAGAGAGAGAGAGAGAGAGAGGTATCACCACGTTTTTAGAGCGGTATCAGAGACGTTATTAGAGCGTTTTTACTGTGGTATCAGAGAGAGTTATTACTGCGGTATTACTGCATTTTTAGAGCGGTATTACTGCAGTTTTACTGTGGTATCACTACATTATTAGAGAGAGAGGCCGCCTGCTGTTGACCAATCACAGCTCGTACAGTGGAGCGTCACTGTTGTATTGTTTTGAAACTAACTCTAATTTCCTTTAGCGTTAATGAGTGATTAAATGAGTGACTGTTTCTGCCCCCCCCCCTACCCCCCTCCACCCCCCCTCCACAGGTGACCCCAGCCAGGTGAGCAGCGCTGACCGCCAGGACTCGGATCACTCGGACGTTTTTACGCGGTATTAATACATTATTACAGCCGTCCGAGTCGGGTCTGTCCACCAACCCGTCGGTGGCCGCCAGCCCGCAGCACGCCCCCCCCAGGGAGGCCGACGCCCCCCCCAGCTCCCTCCTGGCTCAGATGTCCATCAGCTCGGTGCCCCTCCCCCTCAGGCCGCCGGCCCCCGAGTCCTACGCCTCAGACTCAGACTCTGTCCCCATGATGAGCCCCCTGGCCCCCCCTATGCCCATTTTTACTCGCGGTATCACTGCTTTTTACGGTGACCATTTTTCGCCCTGCAGGCAGATGTCCATACTACCCCATTTTTACGGCCCCCCGGTATCCGAGCAGGAGCTCCAAGCTGGGACAGGTGAGACCGCCCTGATTACTACTAACACCCTAGTAATACTACGGTAATTCTATGGTAATACTACGGTAAAACCGCAGTGATTTACTGCGGTATTACTGCAGTTTTACTGTGGTATCACTAAAACTGCATTATTACCGCGTTATAGTAACGCGGTGATATCACTGCGCTTTACTGCGTTTTTATTGCGGTGATACCACAGTAAAACTGCAGTCATACCACAGTAAATATCACTACGTTATTACTGCGGTATTACTGCGTTTTTACTGCGGTATCACTGCAGTTTTACTGCGTTTTTATTGCGGTATCACTGTGTTTTTACTGCGGTATCACTGCAGTTTTACTGCGGTATCACTACGTTATTACTGCGTTTTTACTGTGGTATCACTACGTTATTACTGCGGTATTACTGCATTTTTACTGCGGTATCACTACGTTATCACTACGTTATTACTGCGTTTTTACTGTGGTATCACTACGTTATTACTGCGGTATTACTGCATTTTTACTGCGGTATTACTGCGTTTTTACTGTGGTATCACTACGTTATTACTGCGGTATTACTGCGTTTTTACTGCATTTTTATTGCGGTATGCATTTTTACTGCGGTATCACTGTTTTTACTGCATTTTTATTGCGGTATTACTGCATTTTTACTGCGGTATCACTACGTTATTACTGCGGTATCACTACGTTATTACTGCGTTTTTACTGTGGTATCACTACGTTATTACTGCGGTATTACTGCATTTTTACTGCGGTATTACTGCAGTTTTACTGTGGTATCACTACATTATTACTGCGTTATTACTGCGTTATCACTGCGTTTTTACTGCGTTTTTATTGCGGTATTACTGCATTTTTACTGCGGTCTTACTACGTTTTTACCGCGGTACCACTACGTTATTACTGCGGTATTACTGCATTTTTACTGCAGTAAAAACGCAGTAATAACGCAGTAATAACGCAGTCATAATGTACCACAGTTCTGTAAAAACGGTATGCATTTTGTAATAACGGTATCACTGTTTTTACTGCATTTTTATTGCAGTATTACACATTAAAAACGCAGTGATAATGCAGTAATAACGTAGCGATACCGCAATAAAAACGCAGTAATACCGCAGTGATAACGTAGTGATACCGCAGTTTTAACTGTGGTATGTGCTGATACGCAGTAAAAACGCGTTATTACTGCAGTATATCCTGCAGTAATAACGAGTGATACCGCAGTTAAAAATTAGTGATACCACAGTTAATAACGGAATTAGTGATACTGCGCAGTAATAACGAGTGATACCGTTAAAACGCAGTGATACCGTTTTTAAAACGTATTAGTGATACCGCAGTAATAACTAGTTGATACCGTACCAGTAAACTGCGGTAATACTGCAGTAATAACGCAGTGATACCGCAGTAATAACGCAGTGATACCGCAGTAATAACGTAGTGATACCGCAGTAAAAACGTAGTGATACCGCAGTAATAACATAGTGATACCGCAGTAATAACGTAGTGATACCGTAGTAAAAACGCAGTGATACCGTAGTAAAAACGTAGTGATACCGCAGTAATAACGTAGTGATACCGCAGTAAAAACGCAGTAATACTGCAGTAATAACGCAGTGATACCGCAGTAATAACGCAGTGATACCGCAGTAAAAACGCAGTGATACCGCAGTAAAAACGCAGTGATACCGCAGTAAAAACGCAGTGATACCGCAGTAATAACGTAGTGATACCACAGTAAAAACGCAGTAATACCGTAGTAATAACGTAGTGATACAGTCGTATCGTCGTAATAGATTAGGTATTAAACATGTGCCCTCCCCCCGTGGCCCCGCCCCCCTGCAGCCACAGGTCGTTGTGTACTTCATCAGTGATAATATGTCATGTTTATTTCCCCCCCCCCCCCCAGGCCTCACCCCCCCCCCCCCCTCCCGCTGACCCCGGCGTGGACCGCAGCACACAGACTTCCTGCTATGCGTCTCAAGGCCCCGCCCACTCCCCCCCCCCAGCGGCGGCCCAGACTCACCTGTTCAGCCACCTGCCCCTGCACTCGCAGCAGCCGCCCCCCCCCTCCTACAGCATGGTGGGGGGGGTCCAGCTCTACTCCGCCTTTGTGCCGCTGCAGGCCGGCCCGGTGCAGCTCGCCATCCCCGCCGTCGGCGTCATCCACAGGAACAGCAGCCCGCTGCCCCCCCCCAGCAGCCCCCCCCAGGCGGAGCAGCCCGGCGTGCTGCCCTGCTTCCCCCTGGGGGGGGTGGGTCTGCAGCCCGTCGGCCTGGAGACGCTCAACCTGATGGGTCTGAACGCCGCCCTGGGGCTGCAGGTCCTGGCCCCCCCCCACAGCAGCGCCGGCCCCCCCCAGGTCCCTGGGCTGCAGATCCTCAACATCGCCCTCCCCCTCCTCCCCCCCCTCTCCGCCCTCAGCCCCCTCCCCGGGGGGGGCGAGCGCCCAGAGGCCCCGCCCCCCTCCTCGCCCCGCCCCCCTGAACAGGGGTGGGGGGGGGGGGACCCACTCAGACTGTAGAGAGGGGGGGGAGGGGCCAACCCCCCCAGCAGCCGGCCACCCCTCATCACGGAGGTCAGGGGTCACCAGCAGAGGGGAGGGGGGCGGGGCCAGCAGGGGGGGCGGGGCCAGCAGGGGGGGCGGGGCCAGCGGGGGGGGGCGACGAGAACGAAGCTTCAAGTGACGATGAAGATCGACTGGTGATCGCCACCTGACACTGATCTTCATCCTCCTCCTCTTCTTGCTCCCTCTTCCTCCTCCTCCTCCTCCTCCTCCTCCTCCTCCTCCTCCCCCTCTTCTTCCTCCCTCCTCTTCCTCCTCCTCCTCTTCTTCCTCCCTCCTCTTCCTCCTCTTCCTCTTCTTCCTCCCTCCTCTTCCTCTTCTTCCTCCTTCTCCTCCTCTTCTTCCTCCCTCCTCTTCCTCTTCTTCCTCCTCTTCCTCTTCTTCCTCCCTCCTCCTCCTCTTCCTCCCTCCTCCTCCTCCTCCTCTTCTTCCTCCCTCCTCTTCCTCTTCTTCCTCCTTCTCCTCCTCTTCTTCCTCCCTCCTCTTCCTCCTCCCCTCCTCTTCCTCCTCCCTCCTCTTCCTCCTCCTCCTCCTCTTCTTCCTCCTCCTCCTCTTCCTCCCTCCTCTTCCTCCTCCTCCTCCTCTTCTTCCTCCCTCCTCTTCCTCTTCTTCCTCCCTCCTCCTCCTCTTCCTCCCTCCTCCTCCTCCTCCTCTTCTTCCTCCCTCCTCTTCCTCTTCTTCCTCCTCCTCTTCTTGCTCCCTCCTCCTCCTCCTCCTCCTCCTCTTCTTCCTCCCTCCTCTTCCTCTTCTTCCTCCCTCCTCCTCCTCTTCCTCCCTCCTCCTCCTCCTCCTCCTCCTCTTCTTCCTCCCTCCTCTTCCTCTTCTTCCTCCTCCTCTTCTTGCTCCCTCCTCCTCCTCCTCCTCTTCTTCCTCCCTCCTCCTCCTCCTCCTCCTCCTCTTCTTCCTCCTCCTCTTCCTCCTCCTCCTCTTCTTGCTCCCTCCTCCTCCTCCTCTTCTTGCTCCCTCCTCCTCCTCCTCCTCCTCCTCCTCTTCCTCCTCCTCCTCTTCCTCTCTTCTTCTTCTCTTTTCTATTTCTTGTCACTTTGTAAACTGAAACACTTGGAGGTCTAACCCTCTTTAAAGCACAGACACCGATTCTCCATGTGCAATGATGATGATGATGATGATGATGATGATGATGATGATGATGATGATGATGATGATGACGACGACGTCGACCAATCATGTTGTTTCCTTTGTACATGTTGTACAGACACTCGTGCCTTCAGTCTCGTTAACTGTAAATAATTAGTTCATTAATTCAGTCGTTTGTTCTTTTCAGAATAAAAGTCCAGACAGTAAAAGTGTTACCATGGAGACTATGAGTTTTATTTTGGAGGATCTGTCATTCATAACATTATGG